>KN894713.1:6242-19415 GCA_000934455.1 Apostichopus parvimensis
AGTTGCATCTAAGCATTTTCTATTTTGAAATTACTAGCGATACCATAAAAAAATACAAAAAATTTGCTAAAAAAAACTATGCCACCAAATATTGGGGGGATATTAGATACTATATCCCCCCACCTAAAATATTGGGGGACATGTCCCCCCCACGTCCCCCCCCCCCATGATCGCCGCCCATGCATCTTCCTCCCTCCCAGCTTATCATTGCTCGGCCCTTCAAATGTTCACCTCACTATACAGAATCACTATCGAAATACGTTGAATATATGAAACGTGAAAATGTCAGGACTGACGGCACCAGGCAGGACCCTACCAGCCTATAACTTACATACTGGAGAAATTTCATTTCTCTCTCTGAAGTGTATTTTCTTGCTCTGAAATTACTATGAGAGAATTGTATGTCCCAGAAACGCTACGGCACGCCACCCCCCCCCCCATTCCCAGGACCCTATGTATAGGGTTCTTAGATATAACCTATTCCGCAGAGTAAAGGAAGAGTCAATCCCCTTTCTGACATGTATTTATGTGCTTCAAAATTACTTTCAGAGGGAGAGTACTATCTGTCAGTGAAAATGCTGCAGCTCGCGGCGCGGGCTTCGTTGCACTAGCTGCTGTACCCCCAACCAACTTGTTCACATTCGGAAATACTTCCTATACGTATACAGCTGTAATTGTAACGCAAATTTAATTGACCTTATTTTAAACATTTTTGGCCAGCCACTGCCGTCGGTCTCAAAAAAGCTAATCGGTCTCAAAATTGATCTTGGCTGTACCATCTGAGGTTGCAGGCTTCATCTTCCAAAATTTATCAGATTACAAGTGGCCACAGGTGGTAGGCATACTGATTCATTGGCCATTTATATTGTTGCACCTCACCTTGCAACCATGGCACCATCATAGGCGTAGGAGCCTAATTTGATTTGGGGAGGGGGGGGGGGGCTGTAACGACTTGCCCGAAAAATATAACCAAAATCTTTCGCACGCTCCTCGCGCGCTCAACATCTTAATGTGCATATCATATAGGCATTCATCGGTTATTACATCACATGCAAACAACCGATAAATGCCTATATGATATGCACATTAAGATGTTGAACGCGCGCGGAACGCGCGAAAAAAGTTGGTTATATTTTCCATGTTATTACTCTTCCATATTGGTTATAATTATTGGGGAAGTCGTTACAATAATAACGATAATAATAATATCAGTTTAACCATTGAAAAACACATTTCAAATTATTCTTCTCTCACGGTAGGTGCCCGAAAAATTCTCAGCATATTGCCCGAATTTTCACACAAAAAACTGCAAAACACACTGCAAATTTTTCTTCTTTCAGTAGGTGCCCGAAAAATTCTCAGCATATTGCCCGAATTTTCACCAAAAATTTTGGTTGGGGGACTGCAGCCCCCCCCCCCCCCAGCCTCCCCGCCTCCTACGCCTATGGCCCGCACCATCCCAAGCCCCAGACAAAACTGGATCAATTTTTGACGGTTATCCGGTTAATAACCCGTTAACTATTTAGACAGTTAACGAAGATCGAAATGTGACCCCCCCCCGTGCCCCCCGGGCCCAAGGAAAGTAATATATAGGCTACATACTACAAATGACATTACTTAGAAATTAATAGGACACCAAAATCTTCTCTTCTCGGATTGATATCGAGCAGTCAAAAGATAATACATATGGATTGAGTGGTAGTAGGCCTACATGTAACCGATTATTATGTGTAGACAGATGTAGAAGGCTTTTATCCTTACGGCAGTTGCAGGAAGAGACCTCCATGCCGTTTTATTCAGAGCCGTATATTTATTGAAGTGTATACGCCCCCTTTTTTTCTTCTGAGGGTTATACTGTAGGTTCCGAAACGCTAGACTGGTCACTTCGAATTACAGCTGTTTCAGTTGTATATATGTCAAACAGTTGATGTAAACTTTCCAGCAGTGATCAAAACATTACGAAGTCGTAGCGTGGGGAAAGGAGATTGAAATAGAACTACGAGACATTTGATGTAATACTTTGAAAGTGAAGTTTTGTGATAGACGCATTTACATGATTGGCCCCCACTTCTCTGATTTGACTTAATGGTAATCTTACAATATCTCTTGCATTCACTTTTGGATAATTCTTTGAATATGATTTGTTCCCTTTTTAACGTTAGGCCTAACTAGTATTATGTATATAAAGTTACTGTAGCCTAGGCGTAGGCTATGTGGTTCACTTGCTAATATTCTAAAGTTAGGCTACTGAAACGATACCAGGCATTAGTATAGCAAAGTGGGCTAATAATTGACGCACTTAGGGATGTGATCAACGATGTCTATCAAGGAAAAATTCAAATCACTCAACTGTATGTGTTTTTCACACAGTATGTGTACAGTAGTTCCTCTGAAATGCAATGATCTCAAATATTTATTCTGTACCTACGCAACGTACAATTGAGCAGAATTTGACCGCAAAATGCCTGCCGTGTCAAGTTCTCTCATACCCAAAAATTGACACATTCGTCGATAAGCTAACTGTAACTTTTGTGTAAGTATACATCCATTGACTCTGGATGCAGTTTGCTATGCTCTGAGCCTCTAGCGCAGATAGGTCAGGACCCAGAGAGTTAGGCTAGTGGTATCATGTTGAGGTAAGTTTGGTTAGTTTTTGGGAGTAAGATTTCCAATGCCCAAAATATGTGCAAAACTGGGGACAGGGTATTAAAAGAAAAACACTAATTGATCAGCACATACCTGAAATGGATTTAAACTCATGAAAGATGTAACTCTGCTTCGCTACAAAAAGTTTAGGTTGCCTGCTGTATCGTTGTTAGTAATATTTGGGTACCGTTATTCTCCACACACGCTACTTTCCGCAGACACAAAACGGTGCTTTCCACGCTCTAAATTTGTCGGCGAAAAACAATGTTTTTGTCAGCGGAAAATACCAGTTTTTGTTGGAGGAGCAGAATGGCCGACTGAACTGACTAGGCACATTGAAATGATTGAGGAGGATGGAGAAAAATTTGGCTGTAGCAGGATAGTATTTAGCTCCAAGCCTAGAAAGGATATAGCAATTAGGTTCGGAAAAGGAATGATGATTAGGTTTACCTGGCAATACCAGGTATTCACCCAGCAGGTATATCGGTATCTGTTTTTGCTTATACCGACACACCCTAGGCCTAAGAAACTGAGAGTAGTATTCCCTGCACTTTGTTGATTCATTGTTGTTTATTCAACTTGATCAGAGACACCATCAGATCTTACTCGTGCATGCAACAAACATTAAGGGTCTCATTATTCTTCCAATGCAACAAATTTGGCAAACATTCTATAAGAATTGATTCTCTCATTCCTTTTGCAATTTCTTTTTCTAAATTTGCCTTTGTTTTACTGTTTAATTGTGTTCATGAATTTTGTTACAATGGATATTAGACGGTTAGAATTCAGATCTTGTCTTGTTATACTGGGCATTTAATATATAATTTTTGCTTTTTTTCTTACAGGTTCTTCGTGCATGGCTAAATGATGTCTGCTTCAAATTCTAATGATCTGCACAGAAGGTACAGTAATTCTTGACTTGAGCACTAGATGTAAGGGTTTGGGGGCATAGGCGTAGGAGCCTAATTTGATTTGGGGGGGCTGTAACGACTTGCCCGAAAAATATAACCAAAATTTTTCGTGCACTCCGCACACGCTCAACATCTTAATGTGCATATCATATAGGCATTCATCGGTTATTATATCACATGCAAATAACCAATAAATGTCTATATGATATGCACATTGAGATGTTGAACGCGCGCAGAGCGCTCCAAAAATTTGGTTATATTTTCCGTGTTATTACCCTTCCATATTGGTTATAATTATTGGGGAAGTCGTTACAGTAATAACGATAATAATAATATCAGTTTAACCATTGAAAAACACATTGCAAATTATTCTTCTTTCAGTAGGTTCCCGAAAAATTCTCAGCATATTGCCCGAATTTTCCCCAAAAATATTGAAAAACACACTGCAAATTTTTCTTCTTTCAGTAGGTGCCCGAAAAATTCTCAGCATATTGCCCGAATTTTCACAAACATTTTTGGTTGGGGGGCTGCAGCCCCCCCAGCCCCCCTGCCTCCTACGCCTATGTTTGGGGGTGCTTGTGTTGGAAGAGATGGTGGTGGGTGGTTTAGGCTCGGATACAATGACATTGTGACACAGAAGAAAATGTAGTTTAATGCGTCAATTGTGCAGACAGAGTGTAGCCATACCAATGACTCATGCTCCAGTGTGGGGCAGGGGGGTGGGAAGTAGTAGAGTCAAGCATTTTGGAGACTGAAAATGGACCCTTGACCACTCCATCTCTGCAGCCCCCACGCTAAACTATAAATGAATGTTAACATCAACAAATAGTGGTTGCAATCACAATCAATACCCTAACAGGTCTTTATAGTAACAGTACAGTGTGTATGAAAGAGAAAGTTCTGTTAATCAGGTTTGGTCAAAAAAATTAGAAGTTCAAGGCAGTTTCTTATATTTGGTCACACACATGGTCAGAGTATATCGCAAATCAGCCGAACCAGCACCGGGTTATAGTTCACGAAATATATGGAAAGATATTGCAAATAAAACAAGGAATGAGCTGAAGTATTTGACAGGACAAAATTGGTCTGCGGAGTGCTCTTCTCGTGTTTTCAATTTAAGGTGCCGTGCATATCAGGAGCGGTCTAATTGTCTTCCTTCGGGGACGAGTTTGTAAAACGGCCAGAACTAGCAGACACGTTCTCATAAACTTTGTTTTGATCTCAGTTTAGAAAATGTCTACAACAAGTTGCATAATTAATTCGATGCAAAACGTTCTTTTCGATTCCAGTGAAATAGACGCTTACGGTTTTAAACACGAGGAGGACTTTGACTACGACTCATATGAGGAGTTCATGTCCAGATATCTGAGCATTTTAGCCAGGAGAGCGAGCAAGTGGAATAAGTTATTAAGCGGTTCAAGCTCAGTGAAACGATCCAGTAAAGGTGAGGGATCATGTTCTTATTGCTGGAGTTAGTCATTTCTCAAAAGACATTTTGATTCATTTCATTTCTTTTTTAACTTTTGTCAATAATATGCCCGTCAATTTAGCCTGCTATGTTTAAAGTTTCAAAACAAAAACCTTTAGTGAAGAAATTCCAACCCTCCACATAACAGGTGAGCAACTTTGCTACCCTCCAGAAATTTTATTGCAGCCCCGTAGAAGGTCCCGAAAACCCTATTGACAAGGTCCACAGAACTTTGGACAACCTGAGACCCTGGAGTTTGTATTTTAAACGCTGTAAAGGCCTACTGTACTTGTGATATTTCACTGTAACAGATGAACAATGCGCAATGTATGTAGAACTGCCAGATCTTTTGTCAGACCATAAACTGTCATACTGCCTGAGAGCCATTAGTACTGTGGGTACATCTTTAAATAGTGTTGTGGCCTGCAGAATGGGTACAGAATATCACTGTGGTCCTCAAGATCCCAATTTGTGCCCCCCCCCCCCCTCTACTCTACATTGTGCCCAAATTTAGTCCCAATTACATGCCTTAGTGACTGAGGGAGAAATATGCTTTGTGGGTGGCCATAAAAGGCTTGAAGTTTTGAGAATGAGTGACTGTGATTTTACTTATAGAATTTATAGGGTAGGAGGGGGGCATGGGGGGGGAGGGGGATACTGACGACATTTTATGTACCATTATAGCTTAAAATCCATTAACTGGTGGTTGAAAGGGTTATGTTCTGTACTGAAAGTATGCTAAATATCACAATTATTTTTTCAAGCCATACATGTATGGAAGCCAACAGGGCTATTATTCATCGCTCATCATTGTAGTGTGTGTGTGGTGATGTTTGGGAGTAGTGGAAACCTTACAGTGTATATACCATATGTAAAAGCTGTCAAGGTCCTCATTACAACACAGAACTTGTTATCTATCCTAGTGAACAGAATGAATGTAATTTTTGAAGTGTATGTAGCTTATTGAAAGACATTGGAACAGTGCAATTTCTTGATTGCATCTGTAATTGAAAAATGTTGGTAACTTTGAATTTTTTTTTTAATCTGATACCCATCTTGAATATTGAACAAAACTGGTACATTGTGGCATTGCATTTTCTTGGCTTATGAATGCATAAGCAGGGTTAAGCATGAGATATTCAACCAGCATTTTGTATTAAATCTTAGCTTATATTTTATAAGATGACGATACATTTCTATTGTTATTAGCTTTTTATTTATATTACATTCTTACAAGGCATGTTAAGTAACTTTGCTTTGAAGTTTTGTGATGCATTTCATTCATAACAACTTGAATGATAATCCTGCCTGGTATTTATCTGGTTTTTTTCTGCCCAATTTATGCCATACCATAAATGGCTTCTTCATCAGTGATTAAACCAGCAGGATTTTTAAGAACAAATGTTATTATTTGAACAAATGTGTATAAATGGGCTGGTTGCTTAAATTCCTCTACAGAGCATTTCCTAGCTGCTAGCACTGCTGCTGTGAGTTTACAGTATAGACCTGTCACTATCAGACACAGTTGAGTACTGTAGTTCAATGGTCTGTAAAGAGCTTGTATAATTTGTTACGACATGTTGACCGTTGGCACAAAAGTAGAATTTATTTTTGGGCATATTGATAATTATCCACATTTGGAAAGCTTTCTAATTGAACTGTTTAATATAAAGGACATATTACAATAAACTTATCAGAGAGCAGTCAAAGTCAACCAAAATTCTTGTCGGTTTTGAGAAACTTGAAATCAGAATAAGAGGATGTAAACTAAAAACCGTTGAGGGGATTAACAAGTAGCGTTATCCTACATTGTGTCCAGAGGGGGATCAATGGCATTGATCCCTTGGGAAATCTCTTCTGAAAGGCATTGTCATGGTGATAAGGGTGTTTACACCTTGTTTTTCCCTTACATTGCACTTTGTCAGAATCAGCCCAATGCAAAGAGAGTGTACCGTTTAGTTTCTTTTAACCCATTTTATATCTTAAAAACTTTTAACATTTGACACATTCAGTGCAAATAGAAAACTGCTGTACACTGTGTGTATGAAGGTGACACTATACTTTATTGCCAGTGACAGAACAATGATGGGTGTGGCAATGTTTCACTTCCTGTTGGAGTATGATTTCATATCGTGCATAGGATGCAATACCTAGAGTCTGTCGATGCCTAAGCAAGAACATGTGTGGGTGTAAGTGCGATACCCTGACTACCATACCTTCATTGATTTATAATAATTCATTCTTACATTTCCCCAACAGTGAAAAGATATGTCAGAAAAGGAATCCCAAACGAACACCGTGGCGAGATGTGGATGAGTGTCAGCAAAGCCAAAAAGCTGATGGACAGGAATGAAGGACTTTATCAAAGACTTTTAGGACAAGAATTAGATCCGTCCATCCAGAGTGAAATCGATATCGGTGAGTTTACGTAGCCAGTTCCGAGGAGAACCCCCCGGAAAATAACGTTCGTCTCTGCAATTTTCTCGGTCTGATTTATTATTTTAAGATTCGCATATTTTGAAGATGTCACTGTATCTGCTTTATCTCACCAAATTTCATTCTGGTTAAGATTTGTGGGAAAAGCTTTTGAGACTTTTTTTGGAAGAAACTAACATGAAAAAGATTGTTCAAAATTGTAAAACATAGTCATTTTGAAGGAACCACGACGATTACCCAAACCAGGTGAATTGTGGGGTTTTCTTTATTCCAGTTGCACCAATGCAAAGTGAAAATTGTAATTGATGTTAAGAAGGAACTTAAGAAACTAGCCTACTTTACTGAAAATTGTTAGACAGATATTCACTTTTACTTGATCTGTATTTATTAATGCACAAATTTTCAGTGTTGTAACGAGACTCTGTTCGATCTCAAAAGTATTGTGACTTGTCACAACTCTGCATGTGCTGCACATGTATGCTATCCTAAAGCTATGTATCACTTGACCAGATGTAACAACACACACACATGTATGCTTAAATCTATGTATCACTTGACCAGAAGAAACTACACACACACATGTACAGTATGCTTAGATCTATGTATCACCTGACCAGAAGGAACGACACACACACATGTGTACAATTGGAGTTATGGAACCGCTTATTGCACAAGTGAGAATAAGTTTTGTTTCTTTACTTTCAACATGGTTGAACTTAAAGTATGTCCTTTTCAAAACTCAAACCAGTACTGTTTATTCATAAATAACATATATCTGTATCCCAGGTCGTGGTGACCTCAGAATGAACTGAACTGATTATTTTTTTTTTTCAAATATATAAACAACATTTAGCAGAGATATATACAATCCAAAACACAAAAGCTGTTTTTGTTAGACTATGACTGTTTGGAGAAAATGCTCTATACATCCCTTTCAGCGCCTTTAATCAGGAAACAATTTATCGAGCATGCAGTGCAAAGATGTGTAGCTTATTCTTTCTTTCTTTTTTGGAAGACGGGAACTATAATCTTTATCAAAGAATATATTCATAGCCTTAAACACTGCTTCCCAAAATGTGAACAATAAATAATTTAAACTTCCCTGCTAAATACAAGGCTCATTGAACATTGGACATCGATTTGTATCATTCAGGCAATAGATTTGATTGATTAAAGACATCTTTGAAGTGTACTGTTACTGCTCATATGTAAATAATTTCACATTTTCCTGGGAATAATTCATTCATTCATCTTTATTCATCTTAATCCTAGTATATAAATTTACAGAAAATTTCTAAATAGGATAAAAAAATTAAGTAACGATGTTATAACAATAGAGAACATCAAGAATACAGGTTAAGACATAGAAATTTTTAAGAGATTAATCATTCAAAACATAGCAATTAGCATTTTGCTACTCTATATGGGCAAGTTGATACACTAATATAAAGTTTTTGTTGTGAATTAGAACCTAAGTATTTTATGAGAAAAAAATTCAGAGTGTGTCATAATGCTTCATAAACCTCCAAACCTTCAAAAACCTCCAAAAATGATGCTTCATAAAACTCCAAATGCTCCATAAACCTCCATACACCTCCAAATAAACCTCCAAATAAACCTCCAAATGCTCTATTAACCTCCATAAACCTCCAAATACACTTCTAAATACACCTCCAAATAAAACTCCAAATGCTCTATTTACCTCTGTAAACCTCCTTTATAAACCTCCAAACCTCCTTCATAAACCTCCAAATGCTCTATTAACCTCCTTCATAAACCTCCTTCATAAACCTCCTAATGCTCTATCAACCTCCATAATCCTCCAAATAAACCTCCAAATGCTTTATTAACTGAGCCACTAAACCTCCTTCATAAACCTCCTTCATAAACCTCCTTCATAAAACTCCTTCATAAACCTCCTTAATAAACCTCCAAACCTCATAAACCTACACAAGTTGTGAACACGTACTTGTGGGAATAATACAAATGCTATAGACTAAAATGCTATGGGAAATAGTCAAGTCCCTATTCAAGCTTTAACTCGTATAACAGGGTTTTTTGTACTCAGGAACCCCATAGTATTTCAAGAGGAACAAAAATCAGGGCCTTCAGAACTGCTACAAAAAATGTGAACACTAAATCATTTTCTATTTTACTTATTCCTTTGACATTTTTGGCTGTTCTCAACTAAATTAGTTTTCACTCGAAGTCTCGAACTGTATCAGGAGTGGAAGTGAGATCGCATCGAAGCCCAAGTGATTGCCGGCTTTAAGCAATTGAAATTTTTGCAAAGATTCCAGATTCTATTCGTTGATTAAGACAGAGAAAGTGGGTCAAAGTGAAGTCCCTTTGCAAGCAAAAATGTAGCAAAATTGTAGAGAACTAATTCTTTTCTACATCCTGCATTGAAAGCAGTTTATAAATGAGTGCAAATAAAACCTTTCCATTCTATTACTGCAACCCCCCCCAGCCCGATCATGTTCTCTCTTTATGAAAGAAAGAAACAAAAATGCCAAGATCAATTTCCCCTTTTCTCTTTTATGGTAATAAAAGAGAAAGCAGTAGGATTAATTAGGTTTTCCCTTTTGTTTTAGGTTCTGTAATTAAGAACAGTTGAAAGATGCTATTTTTTAAAGTATTGCGATGTGAAAGTCATTTATCTCATAACTTCTATTTGACAGCTTGAGATGAAAGGAAAAGTTTTGGGTGGTGATATTTTTTGACAACCCTTAAATGTTATGCAATACCATAATTGAATCGGTCTCCCTCAATATTATAAATTGCAGATCTTCACAGAACATTTCCAGAAAATATATACTTTTGCAACGATGCCGCTAGCGGGAAGCAGGACTCCCTATGTAACGTCCTCAAAGCATTTGCCAACCACAATCCCGAGATTGGTTACTGCCAAGGGTTGAACTACGTGGTGGCCATGTTGCTGATAGTCCTCAAAGATGAAGAAAAAAGCTTCTTTCTGCTTGAGAAACTCACAAAACAGATATTAGTCGGTAAGAATCTCAAATCAGCAAGAGTTTTATAGTTCAAATCATAATGATAAAGATGTCCATGGCATGTTGTTTGTAGATATTTTGTGTGTGTGTGTGTAACCATGGAAACCATTGTAAGTAAAAAAGCTGGTTGTGAGTGCAATGTAAAGTCTTCCAACTTACAAATAATATTGAACGCAAAATATATTGTAAGCTGTGTACATCACAAAGTGTTTTCGAAAAATTGAGAAGACTTTGTTGCCTTTTGCTCAACATACTGTATATACACTTAGCTTAGATTTGCCAAAGATTGATGGTTGAGACACTTACCTTTGCATATCAATCACAGCTGACGTTTATTATTGTCATCAACTGAACATTGAGTTTAATTAATAACTGCTAATGTAGACCTCTCTTTGGGAATTGAGAAACCTAACAACGAATTTACACATAAATGATTGGAAGCGAAACTTGGTTTTGAAACAGTTATAACTAGCTGTTTATTCCAGCATGTTTGAACATTGTTAAACATATACAGGTTTCATTTTCCTTTATACCATTACTCTATAGTGAGGCATTTCATAATAACTGTTGCTATACTTTGAATAAGCAAAGGAAAACATTGGAAATGATTGGTTGGGTTTAGCAAGTTAGAATTGACCAGGAGTTACTCTTGTATCATAAGTCCTTTGAGAGGGCTCAATCTGGAGTATAAACTTTCAAGTTTTTAACTTTTAATAAAGAATTGCCAACATTAGTGGTTGAGCTTATTGATGATATAATCATGATTATTTCCAATATTATTCAGTGTCATAGAACATTCCTTATTTCAGTTATTTCTTTTATATAAAGACCATTCTGTTCCATCCCTTTGTCTTCCATTTACCTCTCCAAGCCCCCTCAATTCACTACAGTATTACTGTTAGTGTTACTGTCAGTTTGATTTTGTTTGGTATCTGAAACAAAGAAATATACTGTAAATCTACTGTACATCTACTGTACAAAGAAAACAGACTGTAGGAATTTTTTTACGTTATTCCTACCATACCAGGCAAAACATTTTCATAATTTATCAAATTTTTATAAGTTTGTGAGATTTTATATCAACTAACTCTCGCTGTGTGTTGAGAATTCATGGTGTGTAAAAACAGATGTTAATATTGTTACCTTGATAGATAGTGAAAAAGGGTGGTAAAATTTATTCAATATATACATCAAAAGTTGCCAGATTTTGTGATAACTAATCAAGATTAAAATTTTGAACATCTGGCATGATAGAAAATTAGGTGAGTTATCCCTATTCAAGATCAAAGATAATGATTTGGTGGTAGGGAAAGATTGAAATAATAAGCACAGTCAAATATGAGGGTTGGTTTTGAAGGCTTGAATTAGAAATATTGATTATGAAAGTCATTGAGCTGTATGCTGTACTTTCCATGTACACTTGAAAACAAGTTATTTACTGCCTGCGTATGGAATAATTACTAGTGAATTATAAATGCATATCGAAAGACAGTGCAATGTCAAATTCTTTTTTTGTTTATATTTATGCAACTTGGCATAGTCTACTTTCAGTCAAGAAACAAAAAAGGAGTTACATTTAAACTACTTCTGGCCAGTGTATAGAAAATTGACATACAACTAACTTTAATATAAACCGTAATGCTTTATGTTCATGCATTTTCCAACCTTTTGCCTGCTTTTCATCACATCAGTCGTGGTGCAGTTTTAAATGGACTGAAAGTGGCGGACGCCGTTTAACGGCGGGTTACGTTTCGCTTCAAAGGCTGCGTAAGTGATATCCAGAAGATTATGCAGCTTGTAAGTGATAAAGGTTGTGACATTTTTGGTGGGAAGTGACCAGGATTGTATAGCTAGAAATGATAGGCAACTAGCTGACTTATCATACAATTTAAGGTAATTTACTCTCTGAAATTGTGACGACACAAAGCTAATGGTAAAAAACTATCAGCATGTCTACTTGAATTTAAAAATAAAATTGGCGTTTGCATCTTGCAGGTTACTACTCGAAGAATCTCAGGGGATTGAACGTGGACCAAATGGTGTTGGGAGAGTTAGTGAAGTTAAAGAATCCCAATCTCGCCAGCCACATGGAAAACAAAATGGTGCCCTGGTCTCTCGTCTGTATGAAGTGGTTCGTCTGCCTGTACCTTGATATCCTGCCAATTGAGGTAAAAGTGCTGAAAAGAAACGAGTGTTGTAGCTAAAAAAAAATGACTTCTTCCCTCTCCGTCCACCTGCACTACTGCAGATTTAAAATCGACATCAAGAAAAAATAAATAAGAAATTAATTCCCACCCATGAATACAAAGATTTAAATGTCTTTCACTCTTGAATGAAGTAAATTTTCAGCTGGTTTTTGGTTATTAGCGGAGGTCATAAGTCATTGGAGGTCATCAATTGCCAAAACATAATTTTGCCCTTCAATTTACTCAACAACAGACAGCTCTCTTGAATCTTGTAACTTGTATGAAGAGATTTGTTTACCGTTCTTTGTTGCTTTTTTTTGTTTTTGTTTTAACAATAGTCAGATTGTGGCTCCTAGAGGAGGCCCTCATCTAGGCCGGGGTACAAGTGCCCCTCCCTTAAGGGCATACTACTGTGGCCCCTCATTTGAGCCACCGATATGTTTACAAAAACTTTATAAGTTACAGGACTCAATTTCGTGCCCCTCCCTCCAGCTCAGAATTCCTTGCTACTCGCC
>KN894731.1:0-10296 GCA_000934455.1 Apostichopus parvimensis
ATTTACAGGCGCGTATCCAGGGGGGGGGGGGGGGGGCGTTGGGGACGCGTGTAGTGTTCGGTTTCGGAAATATCTTGTATTTTTTCATTTCCTTCAACGAAGTTTTATAGTAGCCGTTATAATTAAGAGGTTTCAATATTTTTACACCAATAAATTAACTGTGTCTGAATTTTCGAAAATTCCCAGACCACCATTCTTCATCATACTTCCCTCTACTCGTGCACTTTTGACCGGTCTGTTATAGGGGTTGAAGGAGGTTTTTCTGTATTGGTTGTCCATATATGAAATTTTGTGCAACATTACGGGTATGCTTTGAAGTGAATTTATTCACGAGAATTGTGAATTTTCCAAATTCTGAACAAATAATAAGCTTAAAACCTTGAAAAGTGGGGCTTACGGGCATAGTGGGCCGTGACGTAGAATCACCTACAAAAAGAAATGATCCACAGGAGATGCGATGAGGTCGAACATGATGTGTGACTGATGACAATCTTCAAAAAGGTTATGGATGAAACAAAAAACTATTGGGAAATTCTTGGTTCTCATGCAAAAGTGTACATCTGGTTGGTCATTTCAAGCCCGAGAAATGCCATTTCCGGTGATCTGGAGGGTATCAAACCAGAAATTTTCTTGTTCGCTACGCGCCAACTAATGGTGGCGCTCCGCTTAGATAGTAATTCGCGCCCCCGGGTTAGAAAATCCTGGATACGCCCCTGTACAAGGTTACAGCCAGCACTCAATTTTAATTGCTGTTATATTATTAACCCTAATATTTACTGGCGCTAAGCTAGTACTTCCAAGACTGGCGTTTCTGTTCTCAGTTAGGCTAAGCAGCTAACATGGCAGAATCTGGAAGCAAAGGCAAGATCGGAATTGTAGGGAGGTGAGCTGAATTATGCCGTTAGGCTTTACTAAATACTAGCCTACTTGCCAGTAATGGGCTATATGATGCCTATAGTTCTAAATGAGACCTACGTACCACGACTACAATAAGACAGAAGCCTAAGTTAAGCCTAGTTACTTATTTTAAGCTTACAGAAGTTACACAGCCCTAGACCCCTAGACTGAGGACATCAGTTTGAATGATACGACGTCTAACGTTAAGCCTAACTTGAACATCAGTACACACACACACAAAAACCTTTAGGGTTAGGTCTATACAGTACCACATATCCAAAAAAATGTGTACAGTATGTGTGTGGGGGGGGGGGGCAGGGGTTGGGATCAAGTCCTGTCTGCCACATTTTACTGTTTTACAGTGTAATTGTGCAGTAGGCTAAGGGCTAGGATATCATTTGTTGCTGATTTAAAGGCATTGAAGACTCGCCCCAAACCGCGTGCGGCCATCTGAAAAAGTTAACTTCCTGTTGCTTGCAAGTGACGTTTTGTTTGTGTCCCTATAAAATGCAGACAGTAATGAAACGTGATACCTTAATTGTTATCTTTAGCTGGACCTGAGATGTCCATCGCTGTATCGTTTGTATACTGTGCTGGGTATTGACCGCAGCTGTATGTACTGACTGTACACTAGTGTCTAATTACCGACGGTAGCAAGCTGTGTGTGTACTTTCTGGGATCGATGGTAGTGTTTAACACTTCTGTTACACCTCATTCGAAACTAGGTCAAATTACAGGCATTTTTGCGCGTGTCTTCACACCCTTTAATGTGACTACATGCCTAGGCTATGTCTTTTGTTTTTAATGCCATTAATGTCTGACACACTAGCTGGCACTTAGTCTATAGTCCTATATGTATGTACCACAGCAGGTAGACACAAATATTGAGTGTGCTTAGAAGCGGCCAACACCCATAGATCGCTTATCCTAAAATAGATTTGTGTTTTGTTTTAGTCAACCATGGTAGACTTTGTATAGTATCAAGTCGGTCTCTAGTGCCTCTTAGCAGAGCTCCCAACTGACCCGCAATTTGCGGGTTGGACCCGCATTCTAACACCCATGCAAACCCGCTGACCCGCGCAAGCGTCGAAAAAACCTGCATCGTTATTGTCAAGTATACATAAAAAAAATTGCATCAAATTTTGACTAAGCAACCATCATTTCTTTAGCATTTAGCATAATAGAGTATAAAACCTCCTTTACAGCATCATTTGAACCTGAAATTAGCCTATATTTCTTTTCATTGGGGCGAGCAGCGAACATTTTCATGCCACGGGAAAGAATGAATTATCACCTACTATTCAATTTATTGATGTTACACACAAAAAAATGAATATTTCTCAGAAAATTTTGGGTGACAAAAGCCTTTCTAAGTGCCACCATTTTACATGTAGGCATCACCAGGATTCCAAAAAAATTCAAAAGGGGGACGGCGATTCGTGGCACGAACCAGCATTTGCCTTCTCAAGAGTTGGGAGCTATGTCTAAGCAGCACAGTGGAATAAGATGCAATAAGTATGAGATACGTTGTTATGGTATCTTATGAATGTACACCCTCTGGCCACTTGTCTGAGTGAATAAATGGATGCCATGTTTTTCTCCAATCTAAAGCTATTCTCCATTGTTATGATTATTAGACGGTTTAACTTACACCTTCGAGATATGTCAAATTCCATGGTTTTTCGTCAGCTTAAATAGGTCAACTGCAATGTTTCACTACTGTGTTTATTTTTATCACTTCTGTCTTATTCGTAGTGGACTCATCGGCAAGAGTTGGGCGATGATTTTCGCCAGCGCTGGATATAATGTTGTCATTTATGATATCCTACCATCACAGGTAATTCCTACAGTTATTGCTGAATATAATCTATGCAAGTAAATAGAGCTCTACAGACTCCTGTTCCTGCTGTTTCTTGATTTGAAGTTTTCTCATTGATAAAAATCTGTTTTTCTTACAATTTATGGAATTGAATGTGTAAATATATTTCTTTGAACACAAAGTAAATATTGGTAAACAATTACTGTCAACATATCTGTTAGCTCTCTAAACTAAGAGTGCCTCATTATGTATGTATGGGTGTATGTATGGGTGTTTGTATGTATGTATGTATGTATGTATGTATGCATGTATGTAGTTTAGATCATCCTGCAAGCAGGAACTTGCGAAGAAGCCTCATTGGCTTATCAAAGCCGCAAGCTGACCGAAGTCAGTCTCTTACATTCATATTTAACGTCTATGATTATGAATTGCCAATTGTCAATAACTCTGTAACTGGATGACATTAATCTTGGAGTGACTCAAACTGGGGACCTTATGATTGGAAGACACCGGCATTAACCACTGAGCTAACACTCCAATGTTAAATTCTCCACTGTTTGATTTCTCTACTTAGGTATTGTACTAAGAACAATTGTACTAAGAAGGCATTGTACTACGAACCCTTTATTAAATTATCTCTTTTGTTGTTTATGTTACAGTAGCTCATTACTGTGTAATGTTTGATACAAAAAGATTGAATTTCAAGAAAAAGAGAAAGTTAGTATGCCTACTCAGAGCCAGGGAATAAAGTAGTGTTTCAAATTTTGTGTACGTTACAGGTTTTGAAGGCCCTAAACTTTTGAAGATTCAAAAACTGCTACTCACATGTAAAGTCGTTTGCCCATTTTGAATAACACTTTGCGATGCAATACCAAATAAATTATTCCCTTTTCTTTAAATTTTGTAGGTCAAAGATGCTCTGGCATCAGTCAAGACCCAGTTAAAGGACTTGAACAAGTCTGGCATGTTGAGAGGTTCATTATCTGCAGATGAACAATTTTCTCTCATCTCTGGATGCAGCAATCTACAGGATACAGTGAAAGATGCAATATATGTTCAGGTTTGTTTAAACACAATGTTTGACAAAGTAATCCTAAAAGCCTGAATCTGTCAATGGATTCATATTAGTTGGTCGTATTTAGCAAGCATCAAAATAAGTAGATAATACCTTTATTAAAGGATTGGTTCAGTTGTCATACATGTTTATGTTATATGAAAGAGGACAAAAGAAACACAAGGGTGAAAAAACTGTTCAAATATCTTTTTCGGTTAAAGAGATATTCAAGTGTAAAGTTTTATCAGTTTGTGTAGAACTGCTGAAATCTGACTAGCTGTGATGTCACATCCTCACATTCCTGAAAAGTCTTTGTTTTTTTCTCTAAATATTTTGTGAGATTTCATGACTTTCAACCAAAAGATATGTCAGGAGATCTCATATTTGTCAAAGGAAGTATTTGAGATTATACATCTGAAGAATTTTTGATTATATTATTTTCAAATGTAAATATCTTTTAAAGAAATATATTCACAAATGTTAAGGAAGTGAGGATGTGACATCACACCCCCACAGTAAGTCTTTCTACACCAGTCGTTTTCAAAGAAATTTTGATATCTTCAAAGTGTCATATCTCCTTAACAGAGCATGCTATCATGGTAGTTTCTTCACTGTTCTTTTTGTCTTTTTGTGCTCTTTCATACAAAATAGACATGTCAAACACATGAACCAATCCTTTAATTTTATCAGTTAATCAGGATATTTGAAAATGTTCGTTAATAATTATCATTATTGACAGTTTGTGAGGTACAGTAGTTAAACGGTCATGTGATATACCACAATAGGTCAACATTTGTGAAAATGACTTTGAGACCTCAAATATTTTGGCGATACCTGGCTGGGGATTGGAAGGGGGGGGTAAGTTTTCCCATGTTGTCTGCCATGTGTAAAGTTGTTTATTGTTATTTATGCCTTTGTAGTATTGTCAGGCCTCCTTTTTTGTCCATTTTGTCACTGGTAATGAACTAATCATATTGAAAAAAGGGTCATTTGCAAATACTCCAGGTCAAATAATTATTCAAGAAAATGATAATAAAACAAAGGCAACCTTAAATAAACTGGTTAAAGATTCCAACTGCATGGTCATGTTACAACTCTTTTGTGGGTCTTGGGATTTTTCCTAGGAATCAGACAAATTTATCTACAGTTTCGGATTGATTGAGTCCATACAACAAGACATTTGTTATGCTTTCTGAGCATGGATTCTTTGGGGTGGGGGGGGGAGGGGAGCTGGGGTGGATCTGATGGGTCCTGATTCAGTACCTCATGGAAGATCCTGAGTTGTGGGTCTGAAAGTTTTTTATCTGCTGGACTTTTTTTCTTTTCTTCTTCAAGGAATGCGTGCCAGAGAATCTGGAACTTAAGGAACAAGTCTTCAAGGATATGGAAGCGTTTGTTGACGACGATACCATTTTAGCCAGCTCTACGTCTTGTATACCGCCCTCTAAATTTACCAAAGACCTTCAAAGGAGATCCCAGTGCCTTGTGGCTCATCCAGTTGAGTGTCTTTTCCGTACCTACTTTCGTTGACTTCTTTCATTTCATTGTAACATCTGTGTCACTTTTCCCATAGAGGTCCTTACTTCATTGGACCATAGGCTACCATCTCTAACCAAGAAGTGATACTGTACCTCCTGTATCAAGGAAGTTCCAACCACTAGTGGTCTGTGATGTCCTCTTAAAGGCATTGAAGACTCGCCCCAAATCCTTCCTCCCTCTGAGAAAGTTAACTTTCTGTTGCTTGCAAGTGAAGTTTTTTTCTTGTCGCTACAAAATGCACACAGTGATGAAACGTGATACCTTGTTATCTTTTATCTAGACCTGAGATGTCCATCACTGCTATGTACACTGTGTTGTGGGTATTGACCGTAGCTGCATGTATTGACTGTACACTAGTGTTTAATTACCAACGGTAGCAAGCTGTGTGTGTATTTTCTGGGATCGATGGTGGTGTCTAACACTTCTGTTACACCTCATTCAAAACTAGGTCAGACGTTTCTTTGTGCGCGAGTCTTCACTCCCTTTAAGACTTAATTCAAGTCTACGTACTGTCTGTAAACACAAAGCAACATCAAATCAAAACTGTTATATTTCTCCCTTCCCAAACTAAGACAAATTTTAATTTAATCGTCTAGTTTTAAGGACCGTGGCCATTTTTAGATCCTATATCACATAAGTTTATGATAACGGTTGTGCTTATCTTTTCCTCTAATCTTACAAAAGTGTTTTTATCATTTTCAAAAGACCAACCCACCGTACCACGCTCCTTTGGTGGAGGTTGTGCCTTCTGAATGGACGAATCCTGCCTTTATGGATAGAGCCAAGAAGATCCTGGAAGAAGTCGGACAGGTTCCTGTCTGTATCAAACAAGAGTCACCTGGATTTGTCTCGAATCGTGTGCAGTATGCCATCATAAACGAGTGTTGGAGATTAGTCACGGTAAGCAATGGTAGGTTACCATTTCATCCGTTACCTCTCACTGGTGGAACGAGTAAAAAGGATGGTAACGAATAAATTCCAAAATAGGAAAAATGATTTCTTGATTCATTCTAAACTGTAAGAAGAAATTGCATGTACTTTTTTACTTTCATTTTTTGCTGCATTAGTATAATCAAGACGCAGGTGCAGTTTGTTAGAAGTCGAAACGACACCTTAGGCCAACAATGGCCGAACATTAACTTCCTTGGGTCAAAGGTTAACTGAATTGATAGGTAAGGTCAAGTTGACCATTGACCGTAAATCACTCAGCCACTGGCTTACTGTTTGTTTCCTTATTGGCATTCTGTTCCCTTCATACTTAACAGAACCTGGCATCCAAACAATCTTTTGAAACTTACCTCCCTCTCTCTTCCCTCCACGCCCCCTTCGCTCCCTCCCCCTCCCGTACTCAATATACTTCACGATTAGTATGACAGCATCTTCAAAATATTTTAGGATATATTTCAGTACGTGCCTGTTTATTTTGAACGACCTGGTAATCGTAGATAAATAGTTTTCTCTTGCAGGGATCTTGAAATCAAGTTTTCTGTGAACCACAGGCCAGAATGAGATCTTGACTTTATCTTAACCATACGTCTAAGTTTTAAACTTAATATTTTGTTTTTCAAAGCCTCCTGTCCTTGAAAGACAACTTTTGAACCATAATTGGAGACTGACCACAAAAAAATTACTTTTTTCCAGCAAAATTCTGTTTGCTCATGCAATTGGTATATGTTTGCTTTATCTGATTTGTATTTGATGCAATTTTTCACTTTATCTAAGTAGTTTGTCTAAATTTTCAATTTTTTTATTTTATTTTTTAAATTGTTAAATTTTAGTTTGATTGACTGTTTGTTTGTTTTTGTAGGAAGGAGTCATCTCAGCAGAGGACATTGACAAGGTGATGTGGGCGGGGATTGGAATGAGGTATGCATTCATTGGTCCGTTGGAGGTGATGCATCTCAATGCAGAAGGTAAGGTCCACAAATAATTCTACCAATTTTGAGGTATTTGGAAAATATTTAGTATTGCTATGAAAAAAATTTGTATACCTACAAATTAATCTCCCGGCTAATTTTGGTCAGTTATGAAGTTTCTTTTCAATCTTCCTTCTCTTGAATTCGTCTGCATTTTGTCGTACCAATCAATCTTTTATAGAGAATTAAGATTTTTAATAGAGAATATAAGAATTGTCTAAAGGGATGTAGTGTTTGATTATGTAAAGTCACATTAGGAAAGGAGGACTTGTCTAGGACAGAGTTCCTCTGCTTTCCCTTGCATTGGAAATATGATTTGGTAAATGGTAGTATGAAGTTATGACCATTGTTGGTTCATGTGATAGCCAAAGTAGGTCATGACCTAGGGCCTGCAAATTTTGAGGCCCCATGCGAAGGTCAATTCTCTGTAAATTAACGTGATATGGCTTCATGTATTGAGCAGATAGAGTCACGCTCATATAAATTGTATGTATCAATAGAGATTACACTCCCCAACCACCCACGAACACTCACTCAAAACAGTTTATGGAACTTCACATTTGGGGTATCTGTTACCTCATACTACATCACAATTAACAGACATAGTAGAAACACAAGATCAGCACTTCGGGGACCCAACCACTCGGTAAATTTGGTAGCATATGGTCAGTCATAGGGCAGTAGGGCCACCAAAAATGTATGGCCTATGACCGCTCCCCCCCCGGTCCCCCATTGTCGTAATCCAGGCCTGGGTATGATTTCCAATCCACGGTCGTACTAGAAACACAACAACAGCTCTTCAGGGAATCAACCACTTGGTACATACAGTAGCATATGATCAGTCAAAGGGCAATAGGGCCCCAAAAGTACTAATGGCCTATGACCCCCGCCCCCATAGTATTAATCCAGGTCTGGGTGTTATTTCCAATCCACGGTCGTACCCTTCTCTCCAACCAGCAAACACCTTCACCCAATCTATGGCCAGTATGCATGGAATAATTCACATATTGCCTGGCAGTATTGATACTATGGTTTCTCTGTACAAAACCTGCTATATGTAATTCGAACAGTTTGCAAGACATTTTGCGACGAGGTACACGATAAATTATTCCCAGGTATGTCATTGTATTGTTTAATGGTAATTCAGAACTGATTTTAATCCATGCATTGTTGCACAGTAAGTATTTTAAAGTGGTTTGGGAACTTAAAATTATAGACAAGGTAAAATGCATATTCAAACACGCTTAAATTTTCCCCACAGGAATGGAAAATTATATCGAAAGGTACGGCCCTACCATAGAGAGTGTCTCATCAACGTTTGGGCC
The DNA here is from genome assembly GCA_000934455.1 of Apostichopus parvimensis. NCBI lineage: Eukaryota > Metazoa > Echinodermata > Holothuroidea > Aspidochirotida > Stichopodidae > Apostichopus > Apostichopus parvimensis. Next base: position 8,551 of record KN894731.1, read on the forward strand.
AACTCCAAACTACTCGGGACCGGGCCTGGCGGAGGTCGTCAGACAGATGAAGGAGTTGATTCCTCTGGACAAATTAGCAGAGCAGAGGAAGAGGCGGGACGACAGACTCGCAGCTTTAGCTAAATTGAAGCAGGATTTCGATAAACAAGATAAATCAAGTTGAGCAAACTTAATTATTTTTCTTGCTGGAAGTCAAAAATAATTTCCAAACAATTTCTGAACTTCTGATCATTCCAAACCTTTCCAAGAAAGTGACAAACTTTTAGCACAAGAATGATTTCAGCTTTATAAAAGAGATGAAAATGGCAGAGAGAGTTTTGGATGTAATTGGAATTCGAAGGAGGGATCTCAGGGTTACACGACCTGCATGCCGGGTAATGGCTGTATAGGGATCGCCACCAACCAAGTACTGGATATCTCAGTTGATAGAGTGCAAGGCTTGTAAAGTAGAGGTCATTTCTACAAATCCAGTCTAGATCAAAATTCCTTTGCTCTCTTCAAGTTTGTTTATAATTTTCCAATCCACAGTTTTCTCCTGTTTCATCTACATAGAAGATTTTAGTTTAATTTTGAATAGTTGGTGACAGAGAGTTACGAACTAGTCTAGAAAACATTTAATTTGCTGCAAAGTTTGTGAATTAATGTTCTCAAATGGCTTTCATTTTTGCATTTTGCATTTTGTATCATGTATAGTTTGGTTATTAATTAATGCACCATACAGCAGGACTCGATGCATGATTTGGTTTCATAAATTTGATAATGGTAAATCTGATTGCTAATAATGTTACTGAAATGCTATTCAGGTTTACAAGATTATGACCGTTGAAATATATTAAATCTCTGGACTGCTCCTTTAAGTCTCAATTGCCAATATGCCTCCTCAGTGCCAGGGGTTTCAATCAGGGGTGGGGATAGGGGGTGGGGGACATGTCCAACTTTTTGAAGGGTGGGGGACACAATATCAAATGTCCCCCCCCCACCCCCTCACAGGTTTAGTGACTGACTCATGTAGGTGCTAGACCTATCAGGCTCATAATGACTCATGTATCTCATAAAGAGAGGGCTCAAACATTGTGCTATGAGATAAGTAGTTATTAACATTTTCTCCTCGTCTGCTCAACACCCGATGAAAAATAGAACTTTTCAACTGGGTTGAAATAAGAATTACAGATTTTATTTATACTTTTTGTCAAAATAGCTCCCGATTTTCAAATATAGTTGGCGGCATCTCCTTGCCATTTTGTATTTTATTTTTGTATCAATCATGTGATCAAAACATCTTCTCATCTTAAAAATAACCAAGTAGTATACCAAGTTCTTTCACCTCGGACTTCAAATGACGCTGATATAATTAGCACAATTGCTGAAAATGCACAGTTCTACATCTTTAACTTTAGGTCAATACTATAAATCATTATAGCATTTTGCAATGCAACGCAATAAGGATTTGTGTCTAAATGTGGTCATCTGTTGTAAATGCAGCTCCGGGCAGCAGCAGAATGAGTGACGCCACCAAGGCAATTTTAGCTTCTTCTTTTTTTGGTTAATTAAAATATTTGAATCATCTATATTCAGAGGCCAAATTCTATTTTATTTAAAGGTTCCTCAGTTAAAATATTTTAATCATCTATTTTCCGAGGGAATACATCTGCATACATACATACATACATACATACATTCATACATACATACATACATACATACATACATACATACATACATACATACATACATACATACATACAT
>KN894736.1:3012-19845 GCA_000934455.1 Apostichopus parvimensis
CTATCTATATCATTTGAGTGGGAAAAAAGAGTTGAGAACTATGCAACCACTAGCTGAGGAGCAGACATTTATGAGCTGCGCCATTGCGCTGTGCTGAGGGCATTTCCTAAAATGATCCAACAGGCATGCTTAGTATATCGCCCTTTGTTTGTTTTGATTTTACCAGCTGTTCGTTTTTGCCCGCCGTTCATTTTGATCCTGTCCCAATGTTCGTTTTGATCCTATCCTAATGTTCCTTTGGATTCTGTCCCAACAATCGTTTTGATTTTTGGGGATAACTTTCAATCTTGGGAGCGATCTTTCATTTAGTTTGCGCAGTCGTGTCGTTTATCGATGGCTTGGTGTAGTTTAATTTGCTTGTTTAGTCAGTTTCCTTTTCGGTGCATCTTTTTCATATCATTAGCTGTATGATCATGTTAATTTTTTTCTTCATTTTGGTCTGTTTATTTGTTTTTTTCTTGTTTAGAATGTTTCATCTCTATATCCTTTCAGTCTATCTGTAGTGCGCTGCATTCTTATTATTGTTCCTTTTCATCTTTGTTCTTGTCTGTTTGTATCTTGTATCATGATTTCATCATATTATTGGCCCAAATGGCCGCCCATAAGGATGAGTGTGGCAACAACGATAAAGAATGTACAGTACACATTAGAGAGAGCGAGAGAGAGAGAGAGCCAACTAGCAGTCATACTCAGACACAATCATTGTTTATGCCGACTTAATCTTTATCTTTGTTCAGCAGTTACTCATGATCTTCTCAATTAATGTGATCTAAATGTGAACTTAATCCCAATGTCTCATTCCCATCCGGTATGAAGTGTTTAATACTTGTGTATGAACATGCAAGATACCAACCAGCATCTTCAAAAGTACTCAATACTTCAATGTATCCTGTATACGTTCTTTCATATTAGCATCAAATGCAAAACAAGTGTGAGAAGTCTTCTATATAGTTAAAAAATCAGTCCAGTATCAAAATGTGACGCACTGACTGCCGAAACTTCTCCAGAGTCTTGTGAAAAGGAGTGTGGCAAATGACCTGCTGTTCCCCCTCCCCCCCCCACGGACCCATCCACCCCTCAGTGCACACAAAATTGTGGAAAACCCCTTACATACTATATAGTATATACAGCCCTCTCTCCACCCAGGGGTTAAATGGATACCTGTGAGGTAACTTGTCATTGGGCGCAGTATATAACTGCTGCCGACTGGAGTGATTGTCTCAGGGACAGGTTATCATTGACCAGGGGTAATAAAACGTCTGTAAAGCGTTTTGAGAACTATCGCTGGTATTAAGCCCTATACAAAAACAAATATAATAAATATATTATTAATTTCACACGAAGCGAGCAGATCAAATTGGATGTATGTATATGTTCCTTCACCATCTATGATTCCCTACGGCCCATCTCCTGCCAAATAATAGCGATCACATATTTTTACTGTGTAGCTGTGTATTTTAACATATTGATAAACCTGTTAAGGACAGTTATGGCTTTCCGACTAAATGAATAGCTTCCTCATGGAATCTTTGGTCATAATTCAGATGACTCGATTGAGATAGATGTACAGTATGTCTTTCAAACACAACACCATACTGTCTGTATGTATGTCTAACAGATACTCAATTTGATCCAAATCATGCCTTATAGCTTGACCTAGCAACGTAAGCACGCACAGACACACCCGGGTCACGCAGGGTAGGTTCTTCATCAACCACTGCTGTTAAGTATATCCTCCGAGCAGCGGGTCACATTTTATCAGTTTTACCCACCGGCAAAAGAATGATATATATAAACCTCCAAACATCCGTGTCCTCCAATCATTTCATTTTTCACCTAGACTCGATCATGCTGGGCGTTTATAGTTCTACCTGTATGCCATTACAATAGTTTTAAAAATAAAACATTCTCATTTGACACTGTCGCAAATCTTTACAGTTAGGTTTTAAGGTCAAATGAATGCTCTCGGTGCAATCTACCGTGTACTGTAACGGAAGATGGTGTGAAAATAACAACAGCAGCTGAACACTTACATATAATTCATATTGACCCCGAAACTACTGAGTTATATAGAAGACCTTTCAAGCAAGCTGACAAATTGTAAATGTCTTGACACTTTTCCATTTTTCTTTCCTTTTTTCCAATTCTAAAAGCAGAAATTCTGTTAGTTGAGGGTTGTTAATAGTCTTCAAAGTTCAAACTGAATATTGACGTCTATAGACGAACACTGCTGTAGCATTCTAAATAACTGAAAGGTACAGCATTAGAACAGCAGATTATTTTAAGGGCTAAAAAGCGTACATTTTTGGGATTAATATCCCCATCTCCAAATGGAATATCAATTTTCTGCAACTGATTATTATGCATAAAAAGCAACATTATTGTTTTCCAAGTTTATCACAAAAGTTTTTCTTTAACAGCAATTACTGTAAGTTAACATTTGCATGTATATTTAAACTTTTATTTCATGTTAATAGTCTTGCATGAACTAGGTATAGTTTTATGTGGGCAGTGGAGCTGTTATTTCAAACTTTTATGCTGCACTTCTTTCAAAACAAATTTAATTGGGAGGGAGGGGGGGGGGGGGTTTGAATTCATCGCCGGCATCTACTGAGACAACTTTAAAATGTAAACAAAAGGTACTATTCTTCCCAAATGAAGTACTTATCAAAGCACTATACAATATACAATATATCAAAACAAAATTTACATGTATCACCACATCCTACTAAAAACTCAAAAAACGACGATAAATTATATTAACGAGCTAAATCCAGATGATAATTAATGGACCAACATAACAGAATGATCCTGACAGGACATACGTTAAGAGAAAGGATATCTCCGCCCTCAAGTTGCAAAGTGGCCTCTCTCTCTCTCTCTGCCTACCCTTCACAGAACTGACGTCACAGCTTTAATATCCTGTTCGTCTTTGCCTTATTACAGTATATATACACATACATATACATGATGAGCATGTTTGCTCTGAGCAATGCGCAAAAACAGAACTTCCACCAATAAGTTCACCATTGTTTATCACAAAATCCTAGATATGAATACAGTAAAATAACTACACATTGCTGCACTACAACTAAGCTATTTCCATGATCATTTTAACCTAACAAAATATTTCTGCCAGCAACCACCTGCCTTCTCCCGGCAACCACCATCAAGCATATTCATGAGTACCGTATATAACTCTCCAAACGCCACCCTCGAGATTCCAGAACAAATGCAACCCTGCATCTTATAGTCTCAACCGATCAAAAAACCCAAATTTTACAAGTGCAAAAATTTCTTTTTTTCTTTCTTTTTTTACCTATCCCTCTGATGGCCGGCAAATATCATCCATCATACGATACGGCTGCGTTGTTTCCTTCCCGGGCTTGCCGACGTAAATTTACTGATGGTTTAAAAATCTCTGGCATATCAACAAGCGTAGCAGTAACGAGAAATCTGCTGCCTCGCGCCGGTGAACGATGAGTGTGGTCTTTGTTTCTGTATATATATATACATGATCAGTACTGGGCTATATCGTCAGTTCTGAAACCCTTTTATGGAAGGAGGAAGTTCTTGAAAAAACTACAATCAACACATTTTATTAACCTTCTGCCTACAGTACAGTATATCGAATGCAGTTCACAGAGTCTGTGTAGAGTTGTTGCTCCGTGTGTATTCGATGACAGGCCTTCTCTTTCATTTTCGGTTTCCCAAATAAAGTTGTAAGAGAAAGTTGAAAACAATGCAAGTCGCACCGGATGGACACTTCGAAGAAGAGCCTATAAAGACGCGGTCCATGGTAAAATCTAAATTGACTCGCTCGGACATTCCTTCTCGCAAACATGGTTGTCGTTTTACATCGATCGAGACTTGCGAATCTGACGAGGTGAGAACATCGAGGAGGGACAGATGGGAAAATCTGCTCTTGAGTTTACAACAGTCGAAAGATTTATACAACAGCTTCAGTGGAGGATCAGTTTTTTTGTTATGCTTTTCAATTTCGTTACTAATTAGCTACTAATTAAAGTTTTATTGTTCTACATTTCTATGCATCTGTCAATTCTACCTACTCGTCCTCTGTTTCTCTTTCAGTTTACCTGTGAAGGATATGCTGGATGGATTGAGAAAGCAGGCCCTCTAACTTTATTTACATATCAATAACATACACAGGTTTTCTGTAGTGGATATAAAGCAATTTTTGTAAACTATTTTTGTTTTTTTCCCCTCTCCAACTTCTCTTTAAGCTTACAGGGTAGCTCGTAGGTACAGTAGCTTCTCTTAAAAGCTACTACCTATGAGGACAAACGTTCTTATAATGGGAAAGACAAATCTGCTTTCCGTCACGACATTAGAAAAATTCATGAATCAGCTTTTAGTACAGGATCAGTTTTCTTTCTTTTTAAATTTTTTTTTTTATACTAAACTGAGTTTGGTATTCCACATTAACTTGTCTAAAACCATCCGTCTATATTACTTAGAGCATGGTGGACAATTGGCTAAGACGTCGGACTCGTGATCCAAGGATTGCTGGTTTGATTCCTGCCTAGCTCATTAAGTGTATCCTTGGGCAAGATGCTTTATCTCACTTGCCTCTCTCCACCCAGTAGGTACCTGTGAGGTAACTTGTCATTGGGCGCAGTATATAACTGCTGCCGACTGGAGGGATGGTCTCTGGGACAGGTTATCATTGACCAGGGGTAATATAACGTCTGTAAAGCGCTTTGAGACCTATCGCTGGTATAAAGCGCTATATAAAAAGCAAATATTATTAAATATTATTATTATTATTATACCCTCTTTTGTTGTTTTCTCTCGGTTCGCCTGCGGAGGAGATGCTGCAGGGATACGTTGGGCTCTCTAACCTTTTGTATTTACATGCATCTAGGTTCTGCAGTAGATGAGCACTTCCTTTAAAGGTTTAATTCCCTTTTTCGGCTAACAAGGAAGCAAAAAAGCTGCGATTCTGACTGCTTTCAACTTTTTTTTATGCAGTTCAGGTTGACTCATCATCAAAACATAAACTTGACACACAAGCCTCGGGCTGTTTCTCTCGATTGTTTTACAATCGAAGCCTGTTGAATAGTCTGTACACAAAACCGGACGATGCTACGGTTGTAAGAATCGGTACCGAATCTGAACTTCTACCAACAATGGGAGCAAAGGTCAGAAACGGGGAAACGCCACTCATTCCCATCTGTCGCAATGACAGAAAAACCCACGGATGACAGAAAATGCAGAGGCATAATACCTCCGGTGCACTTCAGACCACGCTGTTTGATCTACTGCACGTTGAGAGCAATTGGATCCAACATGAAGGAAGGATTGATCACGCGAGAAGGCCCATCAATAATCTCCCTCAAAATGACTCAAATTCTCAGCCTATAATTTCTTCCTTTTCTCCTTTTCTCCTCTTCTTTTTTTAACTTTTTTATACAGAGGGCAAATATAGGTCCTCCCAAAAAAGTAGGAAGGAAGGACAATTTTAGAAACTGTGTTAAAAATATAAATATATAATGTACCTCGGCTGTGGACATGGGACTGCTGGGCAGGCTGGAAGTCTGAGAACCATTGGGCAACCTCGATGGTGAATTGGTGACCGGACTCTGGTGCATGTGAGGGGACATGTTCTGACCCTGTTGAGACGTCGAGAGGTATTCTGCGACTTGTTTCTTCTGTGTCTGCTGTATGAAGTACCGAGTGGGATTCTGCAACTGGGTGCTGACCTGATATCACCGGGGGAATAAAGAGGAGAAGAAAAAACAAGATGCAATTAGTTGAATGAAAACTGACCCTAAAAGAACAAAGAACAATTTCAAATTCTACTTCATCATTCAACAACACTGGAATAGCCACAAACTCAACAAAGCAGTAAAAACCAGGCCATAAATCCTTTAACTTCCTTCGGTGGGAGGGGGAGGGAGGGAAGAGGGATGGGGTTGGATGAGGAAGATTTGCTTTCATTATGAAATTAAATTTGTTTGGGAAGCTTGGATATCATGTAATCTGTAATGCACAGATGCACTACTTTTCAACATTACATGTGTGGCATATTATGTGGCAATGTCTAATCAAAAGTCGTAGAATTGTCACAGAAGCAATCAAAGGGAAGCGTACAAGACTGTTCTTTGGTGGTATTATAGACACTACAGCATAGGACAGAAAGAAATTATTCCACACATCTGCTTGGAGATCCCATGTGTATTTCTTCTTCGTTTTTGTTATTATGAGTATCATTCATGTATTCATAAACTTGGCACCTACGATAAGTAAAAAATCTGTGACAAATAAAGCCTTCATTTCTCCATAAACTGCAACACAGGGGGTAGTCTGTGATATTATCATGTAAATTACTTTCATAAAGCTCTCTGTCAGTTTTGCAGAAAGATTTGTGATATGTTTCCCCAGCTGCTAATTTAATCTGAATTTCAAGGTCTCATGTAAATGTTTTCTTCTTTTTAAAAGTATGCACACATATAGGGTTACAGAAAAGTGACACTTTACAGTAAAAAATACAAGAAGGCATTTTTTTATTTAATTTTCCACGATGATGATGATGTCATAAATCCTACTGCCAGATGCAAGCTTATACACGTTGAGCTTGAACAAAAAATCACATCTTTGTGATAACAAGCATACTGTACCTATTGTATCAGAACATACTGATGCAGAATATTAAAAATAAATTTTCTCACGGAATGAAATTTTGTCATCAAAACATCCCTTTAAAGGTCATCAGTATTGCCACTCAAATATGCTAGAAATTCAGATAATGGTCACCATGATCACTCTACTGTCACTCTTAACGTACATATATAACTATATCCACAATGAGATATTTTTAGTGTCTGGTTTAACAATTGCTGAATTTTCTGTGAAAAATCAGAACTTTCCAGGAAAGTACTTTTGAAAACTTACTAGCAAGTTTTAAGCAATTTTTAGGTGCTAACATCTGGGAATAATACCGGATGACCTTCAACAAGTTCTCACCGGCAGCCCCATTTACACATAGCACAGTATATATCCGTAAGACAATTCACCGAAAGGCCAAGGGTCATTTATAATCTAGATACTGAAGGATAATTGTAACAGAAAAGCATCTTCCAGGAAAGACTTTCACCTCTCTACCGCCTCCAGGAATTCTCTCTTTAGCAAACCAACCACTGTTTCTGTTGACCTAGAGCTGTTAATTATTTGTGTATTTAACTATACTGCCAGGTTACAATCATAACTGGGCCTGGTATGTACTGTATGTACTACCACTGTAAGTATTTATCAAAATACACAGCTAAAGAAATAGTGTCCCGACCCTCTCCCCTCCCCTCCCTGCCCCCCCCGGCTATTGTCGTTGGCATTGTATACACACACACACATCAATATCAACACAATTTCTCAATACATCTTCATACTTTAACCTGTGTCTCTTCTACCTGTATATAGCACAATGTGATATTTATTGTCCTGGCTTGCTTCATCATATGACATCTCTGTACATTTGATTTATGCAATTATGAGATCATTCATAATGTGGCAACAATGATCACTGGTGTTATAATATTATTTTTTTTTTCTGAGAGAGAGAGTACAGCTTCTATTTATCTGGCACCTTATAGATTTCCTGTAATTACTTCCACCCACAGTACTCCTTTGACATGCACACGATCGTTCGGAATTCCAAGGCGGACTTTATCTTATGACGCACAGCTAATAACAAATGCTCAACATATTTTCTGGAGATGGCAGGTGGCCAAGATTGCTCTTTTTCTTGTGGCTAATATTTCCTCCATCTCAGTGTTCTTTCATCATGTCCTTCAGCTATATCACATAATACTGAAGTGTCGTAGATACGACAACTACCGCGCTGTACAAAATGAAAGCTTCGTTTTGAAACAAATCCGTTTCACTATTTGGCTATTCTGTACTCCAGTTCACTGTAGAATGAGGGGGATATCCAGTTAAATGTGTGAATCAATGTGACTAGTGACTACATTGTCAAAATGATTTACTATATATGGTTACAAACTCATTGCAAAAGGAGAAGTTTCACAGGAGGCATGTCTAAAGGCATCCACCCCTCAGGCATAATGACACATGACGAAAGGCATCAATAGCTTCAGCTATCAAAGACATACTGTGTGGCTTTAACGCATCAACTCTTCTGGTTTTCTGTGACTGAAGGTATCAATCCACCTGACTTTCTGAGACATGGCCTAGAGGCATCAATCCTGAGGATGTGCCCAAAAAAATAACTTACTGCAAATCAAAAATCAAGGTCTCTCTGGCATTCTTCAGAATTACAACATAGACCAGTTGTACTGCATGTATAGGCTTTATGTACCCAGCCCAATGATTTTTGCTATACTTATTAAGCAGTATGAAGGGCTTGTGCTTGGGTACAGAAATCATGCCGATCCTTTTGACTGACCATTTCTTAACTGACTTACCAAGGATGTGTTTGTTTCTAAATGTCTACTGGTAGAAAGTTGCCAACTGTGCCTTTTCATTTTCTACAGCTGCCAAAAATCCACTCGCATTTAGCTACTAGATATATATAAACCCAAATTCCAAGGACCGAGTTCTACCATTCTATTTGGAAAGTGTAAAAGTTGCTGATTATATAAACCGGTATTCAAACTGCATCAAACTTCTGGCATATTGCCAAGTGAATCAGTCTAGATTTAAGGTGAAGGTTACATTGTAAACCTGGTCAGATATTCCTGAGATTGCAAGCTGAAGCCAATTTTATCCCCGCGATGAAATATCTTCGATAATGTCATGAACTCTAGCTTCAAATCAAAGAAAGAGATTTGTTTTCACTGGAGATACTGTTGTTAATTTATGTATATACTCCCCTGAAATAATTAAGGCTGCAGCATTGGTGGCGGGGAGGGGTGGTTACAGTAGGTTGTTGTTCAGTAATGTACCTGAAGGTTAAAAAGGGTATAACACTAGGTCAAATTGGTAAGGAAGAAATTTTCTGCTGTACACAGATCATAGATCTTGAGTTTGAGCTGTATCTGTAGTAGACCTGTGTGCACATGTTGAATACAATTTTATCCATCACCATCTGTAAGAACTATACAGTATAGGCTTGATGCAGGTTAAATCGTAAGGACAAATATTTAGGGGGGTTGGGAGTACAACTTCTAATATTTCAGTCAGCATGCCATTTAAGCCTCATACCCCTTCCCCCTCCCACCTCCCCGCATTGACTTGGTCAAAAAACTACTCCTTTCACTAGAACTAGTGAGCAATTTATTAGAGAAGAACTGTTTTCTAAAATTGAGTGCAATCTCCCATTCCCCCCCCCCCTCCCTCCCTATATCCCTCCCTCCTCACATCAACTTTAACACATGCTCTACTACACACATAACAGAAGACAACTAACTCGTATAATACTACCACTTCCCAATCCTAAAAGATTACAGTTGTAAAGTGCTGACCATATGGCTTTTTTTTTCTTTCTTTTTTCTTTTTGTACTTTGATCTCACTGTGATAGCGAGCGTCCAAAAGTTAGGTAGGTACTGCTAACATCTATTAAACCAAGACTCAAGGTCTAAAGTAAGACGGCCCTGTACTCCATCTGATGGCAGTTTGTACAAGCAAGTTGGTTGATGAGTATAAGGCTAACAATACGGTGAATTTCTATATACTCACATAGTCATGGTAGTCGTTATGTGCGGGTGGCGGATAGCCATGGTAGTACGGCATCATAACAGCCAATCCTCCATACATGATGCTGGATCAGTTAATAACGATTTATACCCAGCCGGAACAGCCAAAATACATCAAATCAAAACCCCTACGCAAGTTCCTTCTACAGTTCGCAAGTACAATTGAAAGAAAAAAAAAACTAAATTTTGATGGCAAGGGACCGGCCCTTTTTTGCTTAATTATTTTTGCCCGAACCCTAGCTACCAGCGCCAGGGGAAACTGCAAACGTTTCAGTTGAGAGCCAGCTCAAACTGAATTCACTCTGATCGTCTACGATAATCACATTTTGCTTTAAAACTTTTTGGATGCCTGCCCCTCCCCGTATTTACCATCAGAAAATTAATTATTCACTACCTGTCTGGGATATCGTTCATGTTAAGGATTGGTCACCGACTTGCGGAGACCTTAATTCGACATCCTGTCTGGGAGACTGCGAAGAAGGTACGGTAGCCTTTAAAGGTTTTGAAGAAAAACCCATAGGTTGTCACTATTTCCAACTTGCAATTTGCTCTGCTGCCATCATTTCATAGATAAAGAAAACATTTTCCAGGATGCCAAAGTGCAAAAACGAAACCAAATTTGTCCATTGCCAGAGTGAATAGGCAAATCTGGTTTCGGATGCAGCTTTGCGTGACAAGGTGACCTTGTTATAGAGTGAAACACTGTACAGTGCTTGGCCATGCAACTAAGGTAACAGCCTTACTCTCCAGTAAGCAGATGACGAAAGGGAAATTATTGCGGGGTTCATCAAATCTCTTAGATCAATTGGGATGACTCCATGTTTAAGTATCCCTGGTTGTAACTAAGTAGACCAAGTACATTTGAAACAGGAAAACAACATGGGGAAGGGGAGGAAGGGGGGTGGGTGGGAGTGTAATTATCATGTCTGTATATTTTAATACAACATGTAAAAGCATATTTTCAATTTACTACCCTTTCAATTGCTATATGTAACTGAAATAACATATACCACCCCCCCTCCACCTACCTACCCATGCCCCCTCCACCTACCTACCCATGCCCCCTCCACCTACCTACCCATGCTCCTTACCTGGAGAGATTGATGACCTGGTTTTTAAGGAGCTATTTTCTTATTAGCTTGTTGGCCACTAACGGCTAAGAGCACATACACCAACCCATTTCACATCATTTATTGTATCCCAGCATGTACTGTACGTCTACATTGTTCCAGCTACACTACTGTACAGTAGTTAAAGGCATTGAAGACTCATCCCAAACCCTGTGGGGGCATCTGCAAAGTTAACTTTCCGTTGCTTGCAAGTGACGTTTAGTTTGTGTCGCTACAAAATGCAGACAGTACAGTAATAAAACATGATACCTTGTTATCTTTAGCTGGACCTGAGATGTCGCTGTATCGTTTGTACACTGTGCTGTGGGTATTGACCGCAGCTGTATGTACTGACTGTACACTAGTATCTAATTACCGATGGTAGCAAGCTGTGTGTGTGTATTTTCTGGGATCGATGGTGGTGTCTAACACTTCTGTTACACCTCATTCGAAACTAGGTCAGATTCTTTTTGCGCCAGTCTTCACACCCTTTAAAGCCAAATTACCATGTATAGTTGTTAACTGTGCAGTTAAGATCTATTTTGTGTACTGTAAACACTAAGTCTTGAAAGATCACCCCCACCCCCCCCCCCCCCTCCCTCTTCTGTCTTGCAATTTCCACTGAAGTCACAAAAGTTTCCATTTTACGATGACGGCATTTCAGAGTGTTTGAGAATTCGACTTTGAGCACCAAAATTCTACGGTTAGACAGTTTATGATAGATCGGTGGGAAGATTAGAGTGCAGATGTGTTGAATGGAGACAGGTAAGAGAGGGCTGACCAGTAAAGTTACTTGTACAATTTGTTTGTCTGACATTACAAGACCATTTACTGGCTATATAAATAATTGCTACAGTTTGTTATGCTGGTAGGCCATAGACCGCCTATATATATACAGAGTACAGTGCCATACACAGAACTGATGAACACGCTGGTTAATATAAACATGTACAGGGACTTAACAGACCCTACGACACCTGAACCTTTCACCTAGCTAGGATCTTTTCTCCACAAGAAACCACTGACATTCATTTGTACTGTACAGGTATACATACATGTAGAACAGCAATGCAAAAAATATGCTGACTAATGCATACCAGTATAACAATGCCACCAATATAAACTGTGTTTGTCAGGGAACTGGGAAGTGTACAAATAGGATGGTTGCACTGGCACTAATCCAACTATATTGTGTTTGGTGAATGGTGAATGGTACATCCATATACCAAAGCCAGGCTGCCATAAAACATAAAAAAAAAAAGAAGCTATTTACAAATTCTGAGAAGTGTTGCTGGAGAAGTAACAGGACACCTAAGTGTGAGGATTTCAAACAAGGGGAATACCAAAAGGTCATGTTTTTGCCCAAGGAATAGTTAGAGGAAGAAAAGTGAAACATGTTCTGCATCAGGACTGCATATATATAAATAGCTTCGTAGACCATAAAAGGACACATTGCGTAGCAGAACCCTTACGAATCAATTAGTATTTCAATCGTTTATTAGGCTGGAAGAGAATAACTCGTAAACTTTCTGCTCGTAAACTTTCTACCTAACTCAAAATCTGAAAGTTCTTCAATGACTTGCACTTTCTTTGACTTTCCACTTGATAAAAATTGCATGCATTGCAAATACCATTTCCTTAAATATATCTTCAAGGATCTATAAACAAAATTGAGTTGCCACAGTTAGTTCAGACATTCTGGGGGCATCATGATGTTGAACCCCCCATGTTGATAACAAGGGGTATCATCTACACTACATATGTTTCAAGTGACGGGTGGGATTTTACGATCTCCATATTTGGTGATGCCATTATCAAGAATGATGGCGAAATGCTGCACGTTTCTGCAATTAATACATTCTATAGAAATTAAGGGGGTTTTTTTTCTTCAAATGTACATTATTCTGGGCTTTTTCACATATTTAGGAATGAATGATCGGTGGCATAGTACATGCATGAAATCTGGGGATGGTTTTGGGGACACATTTAACGGTCCATGAAATCCGGGGACTGTCCCCGTTGTCTGGTCACCTTAGACAATGCTATGCTATTCTATACTATACTCGCTATGTAATACTTTGAGGGGAAGAATGAGGACAGGGGGGGGGGGTGTAGACCGGAAGTGACCTATAACCATGTTAGGCTCAGTGTCCTAACAGAACTTAAACCAAGGTGCATGCCTAATCAGGGTCTGGGAGAGCTACAATGAAAACAGCAATAGGCACAAGGTAAAGGGAGGGGTGAAAACAATCCACCGATACAATTATTTTTTTTCTCAATTATCAAAGGTGACACAACCTAATCTTCCTGATGAGATCTGCATTCCGTCATGTGTATCTATGACGTCACACCTGTTTGCTTCAAGTTCACTTTCGGCACCCAAAAAAAAAAAAAAAAAAAAAACGACATAAAATTAACCAACCTTGATAATGGGCATGTAAAGGCACCGGGATGCTTCTAGCTTCCTCTTTTGTGGATCTAAAACTTTTAAATTCCTTCCGCATGCACTGTCCTTTTTTCTCGAGTTATTCAAACTTAAAACTGTAACTAATTTATGTTAATGATTACCTGTAGTACTGCTCTGGGGACTTCTGGGATAGTATTGAGGTTGTTGGCCTTTGGAAGGTCGATGGCGTTAGTCTTTGGATTCGCTCCATTACTCGGTACGTCTTTCCTATTCTTCTCTTCCTCGTAAAGCTGTCGTCTTTGCAGTTCTTGTTTGAAACTGGTCCTGGTAGACATCGTCGTGCTCAGTGGTGAAGCTGTGCTCGCTGATACACTGTCGAGAAATCATACAGATAATACAATATTGACGAATTATGAAAGCACGGACATATCCACCGATTAACGGTGCTCGAGGCGCATCGCAATAATATACCCTGGTCAACGATAACCTGTCAAAACATGGAGACGATCTCTCCGCACGGCGGCAGCAAAAAAACAGCGCCCAAATCGACAGTTTATCTCACAGGTTCCCCATTTATACAAACCTGGGATAACTCAGGCAATGCCTTGCCCAGGGACACAACGTAATGATCTGGCCATGACTCAAACCTGCAAGCCTTAGATCACAAGTCCACTGCCTTGATATCAAATAAATCATGGAAAACTTGGACGACTAAATTATTTGTGAAAACGTACCATCACATTTATTTGAACTCGACAAAATTACACAGTCAAAATAAACACACCTTAAAAATCTGAAAGTTCATGTTGGTATAACCCTCCATTCATGAAGTCAACAATAAAAGAAATAACTAAATAATTTGGTATGTTCCTTTACAGGGCAAATTTTTCTCTCCTTTCTGCAAGTTTATGATTGGTACAAGGTTGTTATTTTGAAAAAAACATCACCCCTGCTACCACATAGGTAGCCAACTACATTCGATCGACATGCAACTGAACGTCCCATTGTAAATTGCATACATACAATATACAATTTTTTTCCGGACAACCAAATTTTGAGTATAAATTGTCTGACAGACAAGTTTTTCTGAAAATCAGGCCTGTATAATATATATACAGTATGGCCGATATTCTTCCAAAGGTAATCCTCAAATGATCAGGGAAGGACCTGATGTACAGTATAGTATGCCATTGTACCAAAGTACTTAACCAAAACTGTCAAGAAAGTAAATATTGTTGCTATTGATCAAACTCACTAACTCAGGTACCTGTAGAGTAGTACCACACTGTACTTTTTCACCATATGAAAGTTAATGCACTAGATGTAATATCATTCCAATGTCAAAATGGAAATTGTTATTGCCCAACCACTTGTTTACACAATTTCTTACCCTAATAACAGGAACTGAGAAAAAGTCATTTGGACGGTGTTCAAAATTCACTTGACTTGAAAATGAATTCTTTAAAGCTAATGATCTCATGTGAAAAACGACTCAACAAGCTTGTGTTTAAAGGGTTTCTTTTACTTTACATCATGGATGCCAGGACGCCAGGTGCTATCAATTCGCACACAAAATCATATCCAGAGTTTAACATGTACATGTACAGTATGCAATATACTGTAGGTGCATTGATATCAAATGCATTATTTAGAGTTTTAGACTTCGTTTGGTCTTCAATACACCTTGTTGAGTATTAACGTTCACTAAAACCGAAAGTGTCTTTTCAAGGCATTTCAAACGGGAACACACCCACACACACGCACACAGTATTTAAAACAGAAAGAAACCTCAATACATGTATCATTGCTATTTAAACCATGAAATAGGAAGAGTTCACAATGTATACCAAATGCTCCACGTTTTACGCAACTGAAGCAAACTATGGGTATAGAGAAAAAGGTCAGTGGGAACAAAACACTGATATATACAGTATCAGGAAGTCAAGGACAAAACATAAGGGGCCTGGCGCTGCTATTAACCAGCTGTTACACACCGATATAAAACTGTGTAAGGGGAACTACATGGAGAATCGTAGAGAGAGAACATGTACACTTTAAATGAACCTTTTTAACAATGTCGTGATATTATCTGAAACACGAGTGCCATCAAAGCTGCGTTTTGTGTTGCGTTGATACACAAGTTTGTCAATAGTCCGCCTGTAACCATGTAATATTTTACCCGTAACATTTACCCATAATTACATATACCAGGCTATCAAAGAGTTCCTTTCAATACTAGTATTCAGTATTCTGGCACCGGTCCTCATCCTCGTGGATATATACATGTAATGGGTGGTATTCGGAGTATTTGGGAAATTTATCATATATATACAGACTATACTTATTGATGCAAGATTACTAATGTTGTTCAACTTCTTGTACATTCAGCTTTAGCAACTGTACTCAAGGGGAACTCTACCTCTGTATTGATGGACTTGATTGTACTCGGACAGCGGATGTTATCATACTTCAGATCTGTTCGATATAACCCTGCAAAGTCTGACTGGAAGATGTACTGTAGCTACTGTACATAGCCATGTATACATGTGCATGGTAATGATAACATGGCTACATGACTGATTAAAAGTGTCTAACTGACTAATGTCATCATTCTCGGTGCAACTTTGATGAATTAAATGTAAGGACAAACTTGACTGTTTTCAAGGTACTGTACTGTAGATAATGTTCTGTACATTATCTCATTTTCCTTGAAGATCTGTCCAATATGATATGTTTATACCTACTGGCTACTGCATTAGCTTCCCCCCCCCCACCCTCACCCTCACCCCCACATTGTTGTTTCAAAATACAACTCAAACCATGCACTCCTTGAACTTGAAGGCAGCTATTTGCCTTTGGGCAAAAACCTCTCTGGCATCTTTTACCAACCTTACGAGCCTTACCTACCTGGAGTCCATTTGTCAGATCTATGACCAATTAGAGTAACAAGTATGTAATGATTCGATTCTAAACATATCATAACCCAGACCCTCTTTTTCCTATTAAAGAGTAAACAAGAGACTTTCAAATCTATGAGAGTTATTGGCCTTGTAAATAACCCATCAATATAAGTCACATGGTATTGGCGACCCCTCCCTTCCGCCCCCCTCACCACCCTGCCCCTCCACCTCCCCTGCTGCTGAGATATATCATGAATGAATTTCAATCCATAGAATTCAAGAGTTTTTCCCATAGTAACACTCCGATCTATTTGTGATATTGTTTAAAGCTTGTCTCACTTTGGTGACACCGTTTCTCAAATTCAAGACAAGAGCTCAATGTTAAATGATTTAATGGGAGCTAAAAAATAGGTCAATAAGTCACTACAGAAATGACATACATATATATTTATATCTATAGATATGTAGCAAACTTGCCAACTTTGGTATCGCAAAATCGATGCCATACTTGATAAATTATGCCCTGTAACCTACATTAGGCTCTATAATCTATCTGATTCTAAAGGGCAGCAGAACACAAGCAAATGGTTCACTTCCCTATGAAACTATTCACTACACTGGTAAACATTTAGTTTACAGTACAAGCATGACCTACTTTACCTCACTCGCAAAGGAGCCAGTTGACCCATTGGCTCTCCTTCAATTTACACTGCTATACAGGAATTTAACACACTAACCCCCCCCT
>KN894739.1:0-17914 GCA_000934455.1 Apostichopus parvimensis
GGCTGTAACGACTTGCCCGAAAAATATAACCATTTTTTTTTGCGTTCAACATGTGCATATCATATTGGCATTCATCGGTTATTACATCCAAAAAACATCCAAATCATTTTCCCTATTGGTTAGAATTATTGGGGAAGTCGTTACAATAATAATGATAATAATAATATCAGTTTAACCAGTGAAAAACACATTGCAAATTATTTTTCTTTCAGTAGGTGCCCGAAAAATTCTCAGCATATTGCCCGAATTTTCACAAACATTTTTGGGCTGCAGCCCCCAGCCTCCTACGCCTATGGCGACTCCCCCCCCCCCCCCCCCCCCCGAGCATATTTTTTTATGATATCGCTAGTAATTTCAAAATAGAAAATGCTTAGATGCAACTTACAAGGCCTGGGAAGTGCCATTTCCAGCGATCTGGGAGGCATTTTCGGCCAAAAGTTTCTTTTACGCTTCGCGCCAACTTATGGTGGCGCTACGCTTAGATAGTTTGCCTACAAGCTTCGCCCCTCCCTCGGCAAATTCCTCGCTATGTATGCCGTTAATACAATTTTCAAGAACTCCATTATTTCACGAGAAAAGAACACGATTGACTCATTCCACTAAGCAGCGAAATTAAGAAAAGAAGATGGAAATTCATTGGGCATATATTGCGCCAAAACCCAAACAACAACAGCAACATCAGTATGACTCGGGCACCAGAGGGCAGGAGAAAGAGAGGGCGATCAAACACAACATGGCGCAGGAGAGTAGACAAAGAGAGAGAGAGAGAGAGAAGAGAGAGGGCTGGTTGGCGATCCTGGAATGAGGCCAGAAACGCAGCTGCCGACCGAGATGAATGGAGACGCTCTGTTGAGGCCTTATTTGCCTCTAGGCAAGAAGAAGACAGATGAGATGATGAGACGTGTTAGTAAATGTGACTACAATACTTTAATCGAAAAAAGTGCACCAGTTAAGTGAGAATAATCAATTCAATGTATAAGATGAGGATGTTGGAGTTGGACAATAGGAAACGTGCTTCAAACATGTGATGATGCTTTCAAATTAGTAAGTGTCCTAGAGTTTTAGATGGTTGAGAAGTGAAGATTAAGAGGTCTCCCTGTTATCAATGTATTGATCAGAATTAAGTGACATTACCAGCAACTTTAATTCCATGTTTATCCTTTTCAAATGAAGCAGAGAAACCTCGTAAGAGTCTGCCAAAGTCCTATATTTGCCATTTCCCACGTCGACGGCGTTCTTGTGTTCTTTGTGACAAAGGAAGTTAATTGAAACAACAAAAAAACAACAACAATGACAAAAAAACACAACCTTGTAATGCATCGCTAATATTTCACTGAATTGAACATAATTTGAGCTACAGATCCTTTGCAGTGAAAATGGTTTTTCAATGGTTCTCAAAATGGTTTTTCAATGGTAAAAATGCTGGTGAACTGCCCATTGTAACAATTTTAATATATCTCTTGTTTCGTTCTCCCAGAGAATACTTTTAATAGTCGTTCTGATTTATATTGCAGGCTCGAATTTTTGCAGGCACGAAACATTCGGGTGACATCGTTTTCCTACCGTATCAAGAAAGGACATTCGGCTTTCCATGCTGTTGCAGATATCTAGCTACCTCTTGATATATTTATCTGGTCAACCAAAGTGGAGCGCAAAATTCAAATTAGTTCTCATCATCTGAAAAGGCCTTTTAAATTTTTATGATAATTACTGGTAAAGGTGAGCATAAAACCGTTTTTCGTTTCCTGAAATTAGTTAGTTGATGTATTGCCATTTGTGTATTGTAGAAAAATCTAAAAATCGGCGATTTCATAGGTCTAACGTTAGGCCTTCTTAACGTTAGATCAAGGCTAAATTCGTTTGTAGTGCAGAAGTTCACATCGCAACGCTCCTTGGACGTAGGCCTTGTACTAGTGTTAACGTTAGGCTAGCAATAGTACTGTAGTAGTAGCAGTAACACCTTGGGTTACCGTAGTACTTTTGCATCACAAACTTTATATTATAATCACCTTAACGCCTAACACCAGAATGAGGCAACTACAAAAGGAGAATGGATTTAGTTGCCATTGCTAGGCAAGCCTAATGAATCATCAATGTACAACTACAAAATTGCCAAATGCCAATAAGATTTAATTTCTGTGGTTGGTTGTTTTCCTTTTGTCTGAACTAGGCTAGGCTAGGCTTATGTTAGATTGCACATCTGTAGGCTAGACAATTAGAAATAGAGCAGCCTGAAAATTTATGCAAAACATTGCCTGATTGCTTTGAATACTGTGACTTGGGTACTAATTTAGAATCCGTACCATTTCTAACCCCTAACCCTACTTCCTAACCCTAATTCCTAACCCTATTCCCTACTTCCTAACCCTAATTCCTAACCCCTAACCCTACTTCCTAACCCTATTCCCTACTTCCTAACCCTAATTCCTAGCCCCTAGTAAGCTTTCCCATTCATATGGTACGGATTCTAAAGTTAGGCCGTGACTTGTATTGTCAAGAATTTTTTAAGTTTGATTTATTCTAGGCCTAGTCTTTTAGACCCATAGTAAGCAGTAGTGCTGATAGTCGACTCTTTCTTTTGTAGTCGATTAATCACATAGCTCTTCTCGCGATTACTTGGTAACAGATATGACCTCATCACTGTCATTTTTACGTTGCAGAAATAGTCAAAACAAATCTTTCTCCATGGTGCACTCTCTTTATTTGTTCTTTCGTGTCTTAATGTGTGGTGTCTAATTCATGTTAAAACACCTACCAAACAAAAACAGAACAAGTTTCAATCCACGTTTCTTAAAATCATCCATAGTAAATCAAAAACTTTGGAATGAATCTACAAGGCTACTACAGCTACAAGCACTAATAAAAGCATGCACTAATAAAAACAAACATGCAAACAATGGTTGTTTCACCTTGTAGCGGTGTGATGATCAGTATAAGAGTTTTCTGTAGAAGGATGTTCAACGTTCTAGGCTTTAGCCTAGCCCAATAGCAGGCACATATTTTGCACATTGAAATGAAATTCCACTGCAATCGACACACTCTAGCAGACATCCGATAAATGTGAACCAGGGCATCAATGAAGTCATTGTAAACATGTTTGAAGAAATGACAAATACTGAATGGCAATTGTAAAAAATTAATAAATTTGCACAATGATCAAACAATGCTAGGACTGAATGTTGCACTTCATGACAAGGGTATTACTGACAAGCAAATGCATGAATCTAACTGGAGCAGATGCTTGCCAATTTTTAACACAGCACAGTGCTAACTGTAGCATCGTGAGAACCTGTATACTTATTGCGATATTTGCTGACAAACTGCTTTAGTGTTGTTTTTGATAGCTTAGGCTATTTTTCAAAAGCAGATTATGTGTAGTGCTTGCTTGTAGTCGAGTAATCGCAACTTAGGTTTTGAGGGCGATTAATCGAACTAACTGTAATCGTGACTACTGGCGATTAATCGATTATGACTATCAGCACTAGTAAGCAGGGTAGCTAATACAAGACCATAACAATGCAATTTATTTTTGTTGTCAGTAATAAACTACATATCAGCAGTGTTCTACCTTCTTACAAGATTAATAACTTTAAACTTATTAATATGTTAACTTTTTTCCCTGTGTAGCACTTGAGAGAAAATGATGAGGCCAAGTGTAAGCACCAGAAGGTCCTCAGCAGGAGGAAGGCAATCATCTGCTGGAGGAAGAGCTTCTCTAGCGCCAATGAGGATCAAGCAAGATAATGGTAAGACATGAAACCAAAGGGATGTCATATTATATTTCATGATATACTTAGACATTTCCTGCAATAGAATATGTTGCTCTAAACTGAAACATTTCATTTGTATATCTCAATATGCTTTATAATTCATGTTCCTGCTTTTTGGTTCCTCTCTCATGTTTCAGTATTTGATTGTCACTTCTACGGTAATTAATATGTATGGATTGGTTTTAACACAGTGCAGAGGGTGTAATATTCAAATTATGTGTTACTGTAACAAAATTTCTTATTACTTTTTAGTGTTGTAATTGCCTGCATCCACTCTTTTATAGTATAACATTAGATGGTGCTGTACTAAACAATTACTTATAGCATTCACTGTAATGGGCTTTGATAACAATTTCCCTTTCCAA
This sequence comes from Apostichopus parvimensis, assembly GCA_000934455.1. NCBI lineage: Eukaryota > Metazoa > Echinodermata > Holothuroidea > Aspidochirotida > Stichopodidae > Apostichopus > Apostichopus parvimensis. The sequence continues at coordinate 4,136 of KN894739.1, forward strand.
CTTTACCTGTTTACAAGTTTGATTCATTCGATTGATCTGTCTGGCAAATAGTCATGCAATTTGATAAAAGCACACTGATCACACGGTGTGGAAAGGAAAATAGTTGGGATTATCTTTGTTTTGTTATAATCTTTAATCATTTAATTTTTCACTACATTTACTGCTTGATTACCTGTGACATTTCAAATTATATAGTGGCTATGGCAGATTGTGTTTCTCCCTTATGGGATCTTTGAAACTACACTACATGGTTGAAATTTCTGGTCAGTTTTTATTGTTGCAGTTCAACCATTTAGTATTCATCACTGTCTTTGCAGTTACCAATATTGGACGTGGTGGTAGAACTTCCGTTGGAGGGCGCCAGTCATTTGGCAGTGCAAATAGTGCTGGATCATCAAGAAAGAGACCTGTTTCAAGGTTCAGAATGGGACCACCTACCACCTCCAGAAGGTTACTAATATTTCTTCTATTGTGTTCTTTATTATAGTGTTTCTCACACTTATTGACAAATATTTCATGGAGAGTGTTCCTGGGTACTTTTGTTGTACCCAGTTTGCATGTTTCTTCCACAAACTTACAAAACATGTGAACACTGACTGTCTTTAAGAAAACTCTCAAGTGATCCTTATCACCTGTGCAAGTTTAACCCCTTTCACTAGCTTAACATGTGTTCAAGCAAATTAATGAATGCTAAAGTTTCAGTTGTGTTTCTTTCCTTTTTCGTAGGGGGGTTCAAAAAGTCTTAGCAAGTGAAATAAGATGTGTGTTTACTTTATTGCAGTTTCTACAGTGTAGTTGGTTGACATGGCAAGCAAAGATTTGCCCCTTTTGGGGAGCTGCAGAAGTTTAAATGGAAAGAACTTCTACCTTTCCAAAATTTGATTAACACAGTGATGTTATCTGGTATTATGCAGGACTGGAGTATAACTTAACATGGTATTTACAATAATTTCCAGCTGTAAAATAAATTATTGCACCAAAAGAGATAAAAAATGTATTCCACTTTGGTTAAAATCATGGAATACAGCTTTCATATTTTGTTGACCCCGGTGTGTGATTGGAGTTGAAACAGTTCTTGGACAAGCTTTAAAAGTACTCTTTGAGAGTAACTAAAATATTACTTGCCAACAAGCAAAATTCATTCAACACTACAGTAAATATGCTATGTTTTAGTCTCTGTACATAACATTGGTTGATCTGACTGTAATAGTTAGCCTTACCAGTTACCATAACATTTACAAGCTCTATCAGGCTGTTTTGTATATTTGAGAACTTGCTATGAGGGTGCTGTGGAAATGTATTTGTTTTCATAGTTGTATTCTAATATCTCCTCCACTGAATTCTGACTTTAATTGTAATAAGTAATGAGTAATATTGTTTCTTAATCTAAATCTCGTTTTTAATGATCTTTTGGGCTGTAGGTCATCAGCATCAAGCATTCGTGGCCATGAAGTTCTCAAAGATACTAGACCTCTCAAGGATAAGTCCTTTATGCATCAAGAGATTCGGGACATCATGCAGGTGAGTATAAGATTTAGATTGATTCAGACTACAAACTAATCTGTTGAAAAGATATTAAATTAATAATTTAGTTCAATTATTAACACACAGTTAAATTGCTATACTAACACATTTTTTTATAAACCTTATTAATATCAGATCAGCAATTTGTTGTATCTTCTGCTCCAGTCATGTCAAAATAAGTAACCTGGTGATAAGTATTGACTTGAAGCTCACAGTCAGTATCTGTAATTTAGGCAACCCGGGCACCTACATTAGTTTAGATGTTTATCAAACAAATATACTTTATGATTATTATCACATTCAGTTCTTGTTTAAATGCTTCTTTGGAAGCTGAAACTACATCATTGTATTGCACACCCTGTGTACGTTGTATGATGTTTTACACCTCACAACATGTGTCTGTTGGCTGTACTATATGCTATTAACAAGCTTGAAAAGTCTGAGACATGTCAAGCAATGTAAAGGATTCCATTCTTAATACCAGTGAACTGATATCTAATTCTCATTGATATGTAGAAAAAATTAGCTCTTGATTTCTCTTGTATAGTCATTTTTATACCAAAGCATTGACCAATCTATATTTAATTTTTTTTCCCCTTCCAGCTTTTTTGACATATCCCAGGAAACTTGGAAAGGAAAGTGAAAAAGTTCATGGTAGTAGTCATAAGGAAATATCGTTATCTATAGGATATAATACTACATACATATAAAATCTAATGTCGTTAAATATATTTTGTGACTACAATTTTACTGCAAAGCTTTTACTATTTGTCTACAGTTTCTCCAAGACTATAACTGTCCACACCCGATCACTCACAAGACATTGATGAGTCCAACCACAAAAGATTTCCTGAGAGTATTTGAGTTTACCTACAGTTTCCTTCATCCTAACTATAAGATGCCAGCTAAGCACGAAGAGGAGATACCACAGATCTATAAAAACCTCAGGTAAAACTTATATAAAAGCTGGATGGAGTAGTGCAGGGTTCAGTTAACAGTGTGTTATGATAAGCAGGGTTAAGAATTAACTATGTGAGAGTGATCATTGTTCAGCTAACAGTGTGTTATGTTGAGCAGGGTTAAGATTTAACTATGTGAGAGTGAACATTGTTCAGCTAACTGTGTTACGTTGAGCGTGTTACATGTGTTACAACGAGCAAAGTTCAGTGTTATCTGTTTAGCTGAAAATCTCAAACCTGCCAAAACGGTATTTATAGAATACATATTGTATTTCCAATTTGATGGAATTTCAAAGTGTAAACAGAGTTCATGATCATTAAATAACATCCCCTTAGAGACTTTTACCCAGAGGGTTTATTTATATAATCATATATGTGCTGTCTTGACCAGTGAAAACTAAATGTAGAATCATTGTACAAGAAATGTAAATCAAGTATTAAGTACTATACCACATGTTTAAAGTCAGAGCAACGGATTGGAGAAATGAGGCAGTCATTGTTCTTATATTGTATAATTATGAAATAATTTGCCTTGCAAAGAAGTCTGAAAGTGAAATTTACTACCAAGGTAATTTAAATTTGCACTTTGGTGTGTTCTAACATGAAGGAGAATTAAGTGCAACAGCTACATACTGTATGATTTCTACATCATCTGTCCACTTAAGAAGCTTCATGGCTCTGAACATATAACTTGTACAGAAACGATGAATATATGTTTTGTTTGTTTCAGATATCCATTTACAATGTCCAAAACAGCAATGTTCTCACTGGGAAGTCCACACACATGGCCGCATATCTTGGGTGCTCTTCACTGGCTCACAGATACCGTAAAGGTGAAAGATCAGAAAGATTACAGATTACTTGAATGGGTTTACTTAATCCTACCCCTCCCACCCCCCCCCCCATTTTAGAGATTGATTAACAATTTCATTCCATTGACTGCTATGAAGGTACTAAGTTTGAAGGTCAGGCATCTTGGTTATTTGATGACCTGAGATCACATATTGGCACAGCAATGCCCTAGGAGTGAACACAAGTGATACTGGTTCAAACATGCGTAACTATAAACTACAAAATGTTTAACTAGATAAGTTGTGCATGTAAGCTAAGTCAAAGAAGTGGACAAATGCAATCATCAGAACATTCAAGTTAAACCCGAAGAATGCAAAGATATGCATGAACGAATCATTATCGCTAGACTTAACATTGCAACGTAAATGCTATGTCCAGTCAATATTTATGTTCCAATGCAGTTGCTTGTATATCCATATGTTGTCTTTCATGAGCAATATGATCAAAGTTGTGAACTAATGAAGAGCCAGGGGTCCATATTTTGCATTCAATATGTAGGACAGTTATGATTTTCATGTACTATTCACTACATCACTACACAGTTTGCAACTGCTTTCACTGCAGCCACATGATGTTAGGATAATGTTAAAGGAAGTGATGTGGCTAACTGACAGAATTGCCTCATAGTTGTTAAGTGATCAAGATAAGAATAATTAGCTTTAGCAACAAGGACTAGAATATGAAAACTTGTTTCAGTTTGTTTTAATTTATGTTAGATATCTAAGATATTTTCACTATAATGTAATAGTTCTGATAGCTTGACAGGCATCCATAAAGTTAAAATAGTTGTTGTCTGATTCAAACTGTTTAATTCATTGATGACATAAGTGGTGGTGCAAATCCTTGTTGGGACACAATTGGTGAGTGTGAAGTTAAAGTACACAACATTTTTCAAACTTATTAAGCACAAAATTAGTGCTAGAAGCAGACTTTCACTTCCTTAGCCAAATAACAATGTTCAAAAGTTTGTTGTAAGAAAGAACGACTTTATCATTCTGACTGAATGCAGTATTGGGACTGTTGGCAGTCAGTATGGTGCTAAGGAATGTTGTTGAATTTGATTATTTTGTAATAGCAAATCTTAAGCTCCTGCCAAACTGACCATGACCAGACTCTAGTTTGTAATTGTCCTGCGAAAGACAGAACCCCAACACACTGACTGACCGATCAGCACACACAACAACTGTTGCTGTCAATGATGCGAGTTCGTTTAGGTCACATGCAAATTTATTACCGTGTAATTGGTTACATTTGTTAAAACTGCAGTTTTATTAGTTAATCACAGCACTGATGACTGCCAGTCAAACAAAAACTACATGCTCACTTTTCCCAACTGAAGCTGAAGCGACTTATAACTGGTAAAAGAAACTTCAGTAGTCATATTAAGCACTCCCACACTTCCTGAAGACCAATGACTTACTATATGATGATGGTTGAGTTGAGTCAGGTCTTTGTAAGTCAGACAGTGTTTGGCTGGATTTAGGGTATTTGTAAGTTGTTGAGTTGAGTTGGGCCATAATCAGTCAGGCAGTGTTTAACGGGCTTTAGGGTATTTTTCAGGTGAAAATTTTTTGTCATGACGTTAAGTTTCTTTTCGTATAGTATGCCCTGCAAGTTGACATAAATCAGCTCCTGTTTTGCACTGGAGGACCACCAGAAGATGCAGAGAACTTTCAAGAAGTGTCAGACATTGAGGTAGGGCTTTCTATTATCTATATATTATTTAAAGAATACAAGCTCCATTAAATGGTAGCTTGAATTATCAGTCTCTGGCTTAAGAATTCCACATCTCAAGTTGAATGTTTGTAAGGATGCAAGGGTTTAACTAGTGCACTTTAGTTTAAATGATGCAACAGTTCCCATTGGATACCAGTCCAGTGTGAATTATTTGCCTTTGATGTCAAAGATTCCCCATCTACTATCAATCTATTTCTTTGTATCAAGCTGTGAATATCATTTAAAGTTTGAAGTATATCCATCATGTTTAAAAGTATTCAGCATCTGTATGTTTGGTTTAAAGAATGCACGCATTAATTATTAATCATTTTGTAGATTTTAAGCTAAACTTGGTGAATGATATTGCATGTCTCGTTATGTCTGAAATGAATCTGACCAACAATCAAGCTACTTTCATTGTTCGAGGTTCATGGAATCAGTGATGTGAAAATTCGTCGCAAGTTGGAGCAATGGCGTCTCATAATTCCGTTCTCTCCTACAGGTCTTTTTCAACTTCCTTGAGAAAACTTACAGTGAGTTCCTGGAAGGGTCGGACACATATCAAGACCTGGAACAAGAATTGGAAGAAACATTGAGTGAGTGTACCTAATATATACATGATGAATATTGGGCTTGATGAATATGTATAGCTTGAGAGTAGTGCTTGATGAATATGTATAGCTAGAGAGTGGTGCTTGATGAATATGTATAGCTAGAGAGTAGTGCTTGATGAGTATGTATAGCTAGAGAGTAGTGCTTGATGAGTATGTATCTATAGCTAGTGGGTAGTGTTTGGTGAATATGTATAGCTAAAGAGTAGTGCTTGGTGAATATGTAAAGCTAGAGAGTAGTGCTTGATGAATATGTAAAGCTAGAGAGTAGTGCTTGATGAATATGTAAAGCTAGAGAGTAGTGCTTGATGAATGTGTATAGCTAAAGAGAGTGCTTATTGAATATGTATAGCTAGAGAGTAGTGCTTGATGAATATGTATCTATAGTGAGAGAGTGCTTGATGAATATGTACAGTTTAGCTTCAACCAATGATGTTTGGTTTATTATCTATCATGATTCAAAATGTTGACATGCTCAAGTCATTTATTCAAAGGTCTGCAAATATTTCCACGTTTAAACATCTCAATCAGTATTCATAAGTTTTCTGAATAAAATAAATATGAAAGGAGCATATGGTACTTGAATGTTCAGGAATCTTGTTAAAATTGTATTTCTTTGCTTTTCGTAGAACAAAAGACCCTTGGAATGGCAGGGGATCTGGAACAGCTTTGCTTGGAAGAGAAAATGTTAACGATGGAACTACAACAACTAGAGCAAGAACCAGTAAGATTCAATTAATTCTTACAACTGAAATAACAAGTTTAAGGAAAGACAATGGAAAACCACTATCAAGTGTTATCGCTTTTGTATGAAAGCCTGATTATATACACTACCAAATCAATAACTACAGTTTAACAGTCTTTTGTGGCACCAATATCTAATAAATATTTACATAATCATGTTGATAAAACTATAATTTGCCAAAATTTTGCCACATTTAGTGATTGAGCCAAAGAAATATCCAATTGTAAAAATCATGGTGTTTGTTTACTAATGAAGTTACAGTTCTTGTTCAAAATATTAATCCGACGCATGTGTGAGCAAATGTCTTCACCTCAATATGTAATATGGAAAAACAATGAACAACAGTAAACAATTTTTACTGGACTCAGTACATTACTATCTTGGAATCAGCTGCCAGTAAAGCAAACAATGGTTTGAGGGTGTTTGTTGAATTTATCCTTCGACTGGTTGGCTTTGCTGCAGAATCGTTATATGAGAGAGAGAGGGAGGAACCTGAAGTTGTGAAGTTTGTGACAGACATTATGCCATGCTGATTTGCATAAATCATGCAGCCCAGCAAATAGTCTAATATACAGTTATGAACAGAAAGATCAATGAATATGTTCCTACATACGTTTGACTAATGTTTTGGTTTAAAGTTTCCATTTGCTCGATCTCTGCGTATAGGCCAAAGTTTTGGCAAAACTGAATTTGGTTATTTGCTACTCTAATAGTATAAAAAAAAACATTGTAATCAACTGAGGAGATGGTATTTTATTACACTAGTTTAAAAGTAAAGCATACAGTTTGAAAGCAGAGTGACTCTTATGCTTCTTGTTTATTCTTCAATCAGAACCAACTTGTCTCTGCTTGTGAAAGACTTGAAATGGTCAAGAACGATAACAACAAATTTGACAAATTCTTGAAGGATCTTGACAACCATAAGAGAAGCCAAGAACAGAAATACCAGGACTTGGAGCTTCAGGTCCAACAGAAAGGTTTGTATCAATGAGTTTTACATTCCAAATGTTAAGAATTTAATAGAGAAGACAAAATACAACTAACCAACCAACTGAAATTCAATCACCTCTGTGGTGCAATGAAAAAGTTACCATTAACATCTACATAACTGTTGTCTCGGTGGTTGTTTGCCTGTGATAGATTGTTTAATTCCGTTTCTGATCTTGTAATATTGCTGAAAGTTACTTAATTTATTCTATATTCCTTCGTTTTCCTTTAATAGAGTTGGAACTCGGCCAGCTAGAACAAGAGAATTGTCACCTGGAGCATCAACTGGCCAATCAAGAACTGTCTTCTGTTGATGTACAACGAATCCAGACAGAGGCCAGAATGTTGAACTCTGCCATCGATCAAGTGGAGAGAGAGAATCAGATGGTGGACCAGGAGATCTGGGATGAAGAGAGAAAAATAGCAAAGTCACAAGAAGAGGTGACCATAAACAATATCAATAACAGGGCTAGAAATAACTAACAGCACCTCCTTGCACATTGATACTTTACCTTTTGGTTTCACTATCACCGTCTTTGCAGTTTCTGTTTGCAAATTTAGTCTGTCCCTATGTAACCCACCTGTGGTGGAGTGAGTAGTAATAACATAAAGAACAGACAAAGTACTGAGTTCAGATAGGTAGCAGAAGGCTGGAAATTTTCATAACAGATTTTGTAGAGTCTATCTGCCCCCCCCCCTTCCCCACTCTCCACCACCCAACATACACACACTTGACCTTTGTCAAAGGTTTAATGAGCCAACAGTTAATCATTGTCATACTGTTATATGAAATTTCAGATTTTCAATTCCACCCAGGCTAATGTCTTTATTTCTTTCTAAGTTCTGTAAGTTGATGTACCTTTTTCATTGCTGCTACCACTTCACATAAAAGCAGTTGCAGTCAATGGTTTGGTTTGTGGGTTCAGTATACTTTGCTGTTGTTTTACAAACAGTAACCATATGTGTGCTACATAGTGTATATGATATTGAATTATATATTAGAGAGTACAGGTTCAGCTGAGCTGAAACTACTCTAGCCTTAGAGTCCATTATTATATTTAAAGTGTTCTGTGTCTCAACAAATCCAACATGTATTCTCTATAGATAAAGATTAAAGCACTGAGTGTACAAATAAACATTTACGATTGTACATTTTTTTCTTCCAGTTGGAAAAGAAAGTGGCTGAATACAACAGCCTAGCTAGAAAGTTGAAGTTGATCCCGTCAGATGCTGAGAATGCTAAAGGCATTGACTTTGAATTAAGACTCACATTTGGGAATCAAGCATCGATGTCAGACTTCATGAATACAATCAAGGTAACCCAAAACATGCTTTAATATTACTCACTCATATCTTTAATTCCTGCCACACGTATGCTATGAAGTATGTATTCTCATTCATGATAAGCCCTAAGTCTTATACTTAAAGTAGGATAGACTAGACTTTTTATTTATGTCTGTAGTCAAAGTGTTTTCACAGTCTAAAAATAGTTTTGATGTTTGTTCTGAACACTTAGTCATTGTTGTTGCAGCTATGTCACAACTGAAATAAAACCTTCAGAAGACTTTTAGTCTACGAACTAACAGCAACTATTGAGAACTTGATCAACTGTAGTTGTAAAATGAATGTACCTGGTCTGCCTTACATATGAAAAATGCTGGAAACTATCATTAACTGATGAATATAATTATCCACTCAGTGTTTACAGACCACTGTAGTCATATCTGGAGTGAATTGATGAGAAGTGTAGTGTGGTTATAATACTATCAGTAATGGTTACTTTACCTTATCTTGGTGTAGGTTGTAGTAATGCCATAAATAGTTGCACCTTGTCTTAGTGTAGGCTGTCTCTCTTCTCACATATCAAGCAACGCAACCTCATGACAGCTCAGTAAGAATGACATTTGTGGAATAAATTTAATGCTTATCTTTAATATATGGCGATGTCAATTTTACTGTCACATAAAACACTACTGGGTCAGCCATTGTACAGTTTCCAGTATGTGTTTCCATGTCTTTCTGACACTTCTTTATCACATGGGACAGTCACATAACAACTCTTTCCTTCATATCACATGCGGTAGTATATGCTGCTCTGTAATGCTTCAAGTTATTTTTGCATTGTCAAATAATGTTTCAACTTTCATAGTTGATAAAACTCAAGGAATCATGTATATATTGTTTTCTCCATTTTACTAGCCTGCCTTGCAGCAGTTGAAGAGAGATGCAAATGAGAAGATTCATGAAATAAACAACCAAAGACTGTTGGAGGAGGAGAGGCTTGATCAGGTTGGTGGTTAATCTGTCATGTTTGTCTCCCTCAAGTATCATGAGACTGACTGCATGATTTGGTCAACAACTTGAGATAGGAGCATCTGTTATGACCGGAGCTTTAGTTTAAGACTCAGTTTTTGTTTTGAAAAAAGTAACCCACTCTTATTTTACTCACGAAATTGAATTTAGTAACAGAATGTTATCATTTCACCTTAACGATTACAAGTCATAATACAAAATAGCAGCCCTGTGACATAACCTACAATAAATATCTCACCAGTTTAACATGATTCTGTGTATATTAGAGTGTGTCATTATCTTCCCTATCAAGTAAGTTTATATTGATGATAGAAGGGTTCACCCATCCAAATTATTCTCTTTTTATGAAGTGGTACTCCACTTCTGCTGTAAGTATGAGTATGTATAGCTTGATCATGTGGTGGTGAAAAACCCTCATTAATGTGTCTGCTTGATTAACTTAATTGTTTACCCTTCTTGAGTAAGTTTTACACACCATGTGTGTTTAAAGAAATACTTTTTGATTTATAGATGTTCCACTTGTTAAATGTAGTGTGTAGCATTCAAATTCAAGTAAAACATTGATTTACTATACAAAGATTTCTTTTTTTTACAATAAACTGATCTTGTTATTTAAGGGCCACTTTTAAAGCAACCTAAAATGTTTTGTCATTTTTTTTACAATGTTTCACTATAGTTACCAGCTTTTCAAATTTGCAAGGCAGTGACCGAAGATAGACAAACTCCAGGTTTCTTTATCAAACAAAACTATTGATCAGATGTTAGGAAGTAATTATATTTGATTGAGACAACACTGTTTTGTTTTGCAAAACTATTGCTTGTTGATACAATTTATGCAACAATCATGTTTGATGTGGTCAACTATTTAAATATTTTGCATTTCTGGACTGATTAGTCTGAAAAGCAGATTATCATTTATACAAGTTAATTTTAAATGTCTTAAATTTGAAAGAAAGATTGAGCAAATATAATAAGTTCCTATGTATGAGGTTAACCCAATATCTATGACAGTAGGATGGAATAGAGGGACAAGTTGAGGATGTATGATTTGATAGGATGGAATAGAGGGACAAGTTGAGGTGCAGTAAAGAACATTTATTAGACTGTTCACACTGTTGTTATGTTTCATATGAAAGTAATCCTAATTATTATTTACAGAATTTAATGTTTTGTCTTTATTAAGATGACCGAGATTGTTGAGAACAAGGAAACCGGTGTATCTAAACTAGAAGGAAATGTACAGACGCTTGAAAAGGACATCACAGATTTTAAAGAGGTTTGTTTCTGAGATGCTACTACTTCTGACAAACAATAATGATCTTATATAATCTGCTTGTCTTATTTCATACCAGAATTATGGGTTCCCCTTCAGTAGTAGCTTAAAGCAGCATTTTGTGTTTGGTCGCCGTTTTCTACTTTTTTGACATGTCCATCGAGTTTTTTACATATATCAATCACAAAACAGCAAACTAAGATATTAGCCAAGTTTTTCCCTGCCAACAACGTTAATTGGCGAGTAATTAAGGATATTTGCAGATAACGAGAAGAGTGTCCACGACAAATTCCACATTTAAAACTAAACGCATACAGTTTCCCCAAACCCACTAGTTTGAATTCAACCAACCAGAGATGCAGGTTTAGTATGAGCCGTTGCTAAAAATAGATTCAAGACTTTGCGTTGGTACAACCAGGGAGTTGTTATGGAACTCCCTTGTACAAATGCCATATAGACTGTACACAAATAAGGCATGGTGTTGTATTACATATTGGTCAATGACGTTCGTAGTGTTTAAATATTCATAGTATGGGCGAGGTTTATTGGGATCCCAACGGAAAATATCTTGGAGAAAAACAAAGTTGAAAGTTGCAAATTTTTCGACTTTTATGCCACCATTTGAAGTAAGATTTAAATAGATAAGCTAGTTATGTATGTCGTTATGGCATAGTGGAGTCAGTGAGGTTGAGAAAAATCATAGAAAAGGACGCAAAATGCTGCTTTAAGACAAATGGTTATAGAAGTAGAACATTGAAGACTTAAAATGTTTAATCAGCTGCTTTCCTTCCCTTTCCCCGCCCTTATCCCACCTCACTATCCACACTTGAATGTCTTTCTTTCTTACTACCCCTTTTGCCTTCACCTCTGTTACTAATTAACTCACCATTTTACAAACACCTGCAGATATTTTTTACACATCTCCACAGCCCTGTCATCTCCTTAATCCTCCCATAGCCTCTCACGCCCCCATTTTGCTGTCAAATTTTGCTCTGTTCATTATTCAATTGTCCAATTTAGCTGTCTAACCATCTGTCCCTTTTCAATGTATCCATAGTCTGTTTTCATGTTACCTCCTAAAAGATCCTGTTAGAGTCAAAACATCAGGCCCTCTAGCTTTGAGATGTATTACATTGATCTAGTGTTTACATTTTTGATGAATATTAACCAGGAAGCACTTAATCTCGTACCTGTTATGGCCGGACAAGGTCTGATATGTACATGTGGAGAAAGTCAAATAGCCTGCACCTACTCCTTGTGTCTGGCATCTATTCTTTTTACAGTTCTAGCCCATTTTGGAATTGATTAAAATGGAACTTGAAATCTGTGTTTTTTACAAACATGTTAGTAAGTGTTATAAACCTAATCTCAGAAGAATTCATACTGGAGAAAGAATGTGGACTATCATATAAGTTATAAAAGAATTACCATGGATACTTGTACAATACAGTATGAACATGCATAAATAAATCAGAAAAGAAGGTCATCTTCCTCGGAAAGGAAGATTATTTGCAATCCTTATCTTTGCTGTCAGGTATTGCTTGAATTCAAGAGTATGATTAACATTTTTTGCTAAGGAAGCCACTTCAGAACATCGGTAAAGAACAGTGTAATAATTACTTGAGTGAATCTGATGAGTTTAGGTCTACTACCAATCAACTGCCTATAAAATTAATTTTTGGTTTCTCCATCCCTTCAGCCTGGTCCAAATATCAATATAAGCACTTTCCATGAACTTCAAGAGTGCTGGTGTGAAGCCTGTTTAGTTTAAGTTTAGCATCAGTCAGTGGTGCTACTCCAAACATGACATTATTTTTTAGTTTAGCATCAGTGGTGCTACTCCAAACATGACATTGTATGTTGAGAGTCTTTGTCTTGTTTCTTCTGTCGATAAATCTTATCCTCTCTAGAAAAGCAAGAGAGAGGCAGATTCTTTGACAGGTAAATTAACAGAACTGGAGGCAAGACTTAAGATGATGATTGCTCAAGGAGATGGTGATGTGCAGAAAGCTCAGGAGAACTTGGAAAGTATGAGAGAAAGGTAAATATTATAATAATAATAATAATTATAATAATAATAATTATAATCAGCAGTTATATATAATAATCAGCGGTTATTTAAATATGGCCTTGCTTAAAAAAAACAAAAGGTGTAATGCATCCATTTCTTTGTGTTTCTTTCTAGGATGAAATGTTAAGGTTTGTAATAATAGTATGAGAATAAAACAATGCTCATGCAAAGAGAGCAACTTACAAATATGATCAAAGGGGGTCACAGCATTGGAAGTTATGTTCTTTACCTGTAATTAGCTAAACCATAATGATAAGCTTTTCATTGTTTTCTTTTTTTCATTTCTTCAAAGTAATGAATATAGACTGGCTGAGATGGCAAAAGAAAAGAAGGATTATCAACAGTTTCTGCTGAAAGCCTGCACGACTGTCCTTGAGCACAAGACATTACTGCAGGTAAACTACTATTGTCTATAGATAACTTTCACCAACCAAGAAAGAAAGATTCATCCATACCTTAGATTGCTGTTTGAATTAATTGCATGTGAATCTAAGCTTACAGGTTGAACTAGAAATTCTGTTACAAACCAGTAATGAACACATTTGGGGATTGCTTTAGTTCCTGTGATATGATTTAACCTTGAAATGAAAACATTTGGGATTGCTTAGTTCCTATGATGTGGTTTGGCCTTTAAATGAATATATTCTGGGATTGGTTTAGTTCCTGTGATGTGGTTTGGCATTTAAATGAATATATTTTGGGATTGCTTAGTTCCTGTGATGTGGTTT
>KN894741.1:2052-12617 GCA_000934455.1 Apostichopus parvimensis
ATCTGTGGACGAAATCAAACAGATGTAGGCTATTACCCACATCATACTAGTTGGCTTGACTCGAATCCACTAACAAAGCATTACTTTCCATTATTTCTCTATATTTCTTCCTCTCAGATCTAGAAATCTGCACTTTTGTCGGAAATGTAAGTTCTGTTTGGATTTCACCCTAATCTTCACAGGCCTACAACCGTGGTGCACATTAGCGCTGTGCTATTTCTTTTCAACGTGTTGTTATACAGTTACTTTCTCGTTTCATTTCATGTTTTGTTATTGAATTTAACGGTCAAGGATTTACGCCAGCAGGAAGAGGTCCTCTCCCTCTACACTCCCCCCCCCCCCTTGCATGTGCCACTAAATAAAGATGTGCGTAAAATATATCAAGTGGTATATGAAAAATAATGTGATAGAAAATACTTTAAAAAACGACTAAAATTCAATTCCGAAATCAAAAGTGCAGTAAGGGAGTAAAGAAACTTTAACAAAAAAGGCAAGGAAACAAACGAGACCATGATGACATAACGGAAAATTCAAGAAAATAAAATAGGACAACAAAATATGAAGAAAAACACACGAAGGGGGCGCTATACCGTTTTATCTTGTTTCATCCTCTTATTTGCCTTCTTCCGCTCCCTGGCTGCGAGTTGCTGGCGTTTCTTCCTTACATTGAAGTAACAACCGACTGCGGTGATCAGGAATAAGATGCCAAATAAGGCAAAACTATTCGATGAAATAAAAACCAAGAAAGAATTTCAAATAATGTTAATTGACCAAAACAAAACTCAACTCTGAAAATCTAAACTGGACCAGGATTAGGTCAAAGAAGATTGGTCGTTCCAATGAATCTACAAATTCTCTCGCATGGTTCCTCTCCCATGGCCCCCCCTGCCCAGTCCCCACTGTTGTCACTGGTTTACTATTCATCAGTGAACCGAAATAAACCTTGAAGTAATAACGTATAAATGCCACCACTTAAAAGCTCGACGCCCTGGCATTGCGGTAGAAACATTCCTTTATGTTTCATTCAAAGATTCACTTGGTATAACCAGTGAAGAGTTAAAATAAATCCCGATAAATCAAACTTTGTAATCCTAAAGTACCCTTTTGCTAAAGACTTCACTCACGACTATACATTAAAGTGTTTAAAAACAAAATTCCTTCCAGAAAAGAAGCTGTTTTCCTAGGAAATCAACCTTGCCGATGAACTTAATTTAAAACAACAACAACAACATATAAGCAATACTACTGGAAGAGCCAGGAAGATCTTTAATACCGTTAAAAGCTTAAGTAATCTTGAATGTCTCCCTCCTCATATTCTCATGCAAATCTATAACACTAAACTTAAACCTATTATCACCCTACGGCAGGATTTGTCTTTTAAGCTGCACTATAAGTACCAAATTTCCAAATTAAAATGTTATCCACGGCACTGCAATCAGAATTTGTCTTAACATCCCTAAATATATATATTCACAAAAAAAAAACCTGCTTGTAGCAGAAAATACTATTCTACGATTGGATCATCTAATTGCTTCCAACAAACAATACTGAAAAGACACCTTTCTCCTCGCTCCCCTTATTAAAAACCTTCTCCTCAAGTACGGTACCTAGTTCATAAGCCATACGCCAAGAATGATTTAAAATCCCCCCCCCCCCCCATGGACAAGCTCGACTTAATAAACTGGGAGCAGATTAAAGGGGCTTGTGAATCAAACTCCGGAAGTGAAGTTTATAACCGGGGGAATTGCCCAGCCACCGGGAAGGGATTTATTTTATTTTCATTTTTATGGCTACACACTCTTGGGGAGGGTGGTATTGCCAGGTACGGGGCAGCCGCCCAGTATAATCAGCTTCCCCCTCCTGTGGATGACACTAGTTTTAATTTGTCTCATTTTGTAATCACTTCCAGTCTAAAGTGTATTTGCTTGTCTTCTTTATACTCTTACTCTTCTCGTTCATTTTTCTAGTCTGTTTATTGATTATTTATTTATTGCTAACCTGCAGTAGCTTGATCAGGCATGACACCCCTCCCCCCCCCCCACCCTCCCCCTATCTCTCCCCTGTCAAACATGGCACTGAACCCCTGAAGTCCGCCTCAGACGGAAGGAGTCCTTCCATAGATGTTTGGGTAGAATTAGTTCAATACATATTTTTATATAATAGTTTCTTATTACGTACTCACTTATGTTGTCCTGTTTATAAATATTTATACTGGAAATAAATAAATGAAATGAAATGAAAACACGTTACACCATTATACAAGTCAGTTATAATGGTATTGGTTTTGCGTATATAAGTCTCAACCTATTTCCATGGTGCTTGAACTTAACAATGTGTATAATAGGCAGCCTGGTGCGTACAATTACAATATGCAGTAGCCTATAGGCGACCTATTACAATGGTGCATGAACTTACAATATATAGTAGGCGTGTTTTGACCGAAAGAAGTACGACATCGCTGTTACATCTGTTCTCTGATTTGACCTGGACGGGGAGAAAACAAAGGACGAAATATCCAATACAATAAATTGATAAACAAAGGAATTGTGTAAGAAGGTTTTTTCACGATCTGCGTGAAGGAAACGGTATAGTGTGTAAATGTAACGAATGAAAGTGACGAATGCATGCAGAGAAAATTTAAGGTAATTCACGGGCACGGACAGGGGGTAGGAGTCGGGGAGGGGTACTGGGGGCACGTGCCCCCATCCCCCAAATAGCAAATGTGCCGTACTGGCGAATAAAATGTGACCCTTTGATAAAGAACTGTCTATTGGATATCTTAAGCCTTTTGTAATATTTTATTTTAATTATTTATTTTTAGTCTGTACATGCTAAGGGTTTAACCGAGGTTGCTAAAGACTTTTGTTCAAGGAATGAACACAGGAGGCTTGTTTTGGGAAAGTTCTAAAATATAGATGGACAGAAATACATATGTAGGTTGATAGAGTCACGTGCACCATAATGGTATTGATAGTATACTAACATATCATATATATTTAAGTGACATGGTCGGTGTGTGTCGGTTTACAGCATAACGAGTGGTGGTTGTGGAATGAGAAAGTGCCCCTCTGATGTTGTGTCCCCCTGATGTTGTGCCCCCAACTTTTTGGAAGCTTCCTCCCCCTGGGCACGGATCAACGGTTTGGGTTTGGGAATGTAAACCACCCTCCCCCCTCCCACGCACACATGTTCAAATAGGCTACCAAACATGTTCAAAAGTAATTGTTAGCTCAACCTTCCATTAACAGCTATAGTTGTATACCTTATTTATAATCTAACTATAGGCACAACTAGGCTAAACAGAACGTAATAATGCACCAGCTTATTTTTTGTTATGTACCTTGGGGAGAACCCCTGACGCCCCCTCCTAATGATGGGAGTCGTCTTTTAACGACCACAGGGCCACATTCCCTCCTATATAAGATCCTAGTTCCGCCCTGACCAATAAACGTAGAGACGAAAGGGCTATTTTCCATTCCTCTGCGTCTTCATAAAGCTAGTTATTTCTATGCTCAATCAAGCATCATAATGATACAATACTGATAGTAACCAAAGTTTGGCATTAACAGTCTAGCAATTCGTGAACACTTGTATCTCGCCACACGATAGTAGTATTAACACTCCTGCATATTGCATAGAAGTACTCGAAAAATTGGGTATTTGAACACAAAATTCGTTACTGCAGCTAGTTAAAATCGCCACACCGTGACTGATACTATGATATATAGCTACAACTTGTAGATGCAACAAAGCTTTTAAAAATTAAACAATAACACGTTAACATGAAATTTGTTGGAAAAACATAATCCGTTCTGGATTGAACTAAACGATTAATATCTCGCTAATTAGGAATAACAAACCAGTTAAAATCGAATACATCTCTTAACGATTGATTGAGGTGTGTCTAATTAAAGCAACTTGAATTACATTATTGGCTTGGTCAGATTGATGATTGGATGACCTGTTAATGTGATGGTTGAATTATATAGTATTTTCTTGTTAGACTTTATATCCCAAGCACTAATTAATTGTTTATGTATTATTCTGCCAATGAGAGCTTTGTAAGTATTTGAAAGTTCATTTTCTATAAAAGGAGATGTGATTTCCACACTTAGTCAGTTTGGAGGGAGATTATGATTCATACTTGAAGAGTGTCTCTTTCTAATCTCAGAATAGTGAGATTTATAGCCTTGTACACTAAAATCGCCTCGACCGGTTGGCTACAATATATAAGAGACTCCATTGTATCCTTGTTAGACTGGTAGCAGCAGAATATATAATTTGTTCACCGCTCGACTAATCTCCTGTATTGTTCGCCTATCATCGTCTTCCCCGTGAACGTGACAATATTTTGTCCGTGGTTTTGTCAAAGTGGTTAACGCCAGTGCCTTCCAATCATAAGGTCCCCGGTTCGAGTCACTCCAAGATTAATGTATGTCGTCCAGTTACAGAGTTGTTGACAATTGACAATTCATAATCATGGACGTTAAATATGAATGTAAGAGACTGACTTCGGTCAGCTTGCGGCTTTGATAAGCCAATGAGGCCTTCTTCGCGAGTTCCTGCTTGCAGGAGGATCTAAATTACATACATACATACATACATATTTTAGTTCACTGCAATAGGCTACAAGTATATTCACGTTATATTTAGGCCTATACTTTAATTCCTGGACTTTTGACTCAGAAAAAGTAAACAGTTTGGAAACTGGTAGTTAAGTTTCAGTGCCTGTCATTAACAGCCTATATAACAGGTGTACACCACAAAACCAACACATATTCGATGGTTGCAATTTTATGGGGTATTTATACAGAGAGGTGGAGATATATAGGCCTATCCAGTATTTATTCTTTCGCGTATAGGCTATGGTTGTAAACGTGTGTACTTTGAAAACTAGAATCCGTAGAGTAATGGATGACTCATGCTCATATATAAGTACTCGACCGAGACATTGACTTAATGTGTACTTGGAACTTCAATTTAAAACATTATACAAGCTAATCTAATACGCACGCGTATATATACAAAATAAGTAAACACACATACGTATGTATGCTGTATATACCGACATACAGTACGATATCGTTTAAGTCTGTAATATGCTAATATATACATCGGGATAGATGTATTTGCCAGGAATGATATTTGTTTTGAATTAAAAAGTGTGTTTATATAAACTAGTCTGAATCAGCGCACACACACCTGGGGGAAACCTTCATCACCCGGCTTTCCGATGACATGTACAATGACAGGACCATAATTATGTCAAGTCCTTGACTGGTGGCTTTAGGTCATACTGTCGTGGTTCTGCTTGGAAACTTGGCATATTCTGTGTTGGGGACAATTTTCCACCTATAGTTCGTGCGACTTTATATATAGTCCACACGAAAGCTGCCATGGGAACGCCGTGTTTACGGATGCATTTAGTTTCCTAATATTTGGTCTTAGAAATGTATGTGTGTGTGTGGTTACGTGACAGTTTAAGAGAGGGACAGTGTTCAATTAATCCCACATTTTACTCTGTCACTTATCCAGAATGAACACCCTCATTTTAATTCTGTGCCTTTAACTGCAGCGATTTGTGTATATAATTTTACATGACGGTTGTCAATACAACAAAACAGTGGTATGAATACCCCCTCCCTTCTCGCAGCACAAACAGCTAAGAAAATCATGTTGCGTTTGTGAGACATCTTTGTGGTTCAAAACTCATAGCAGGGGGTTGCCGTTCTCTCAAAGTGTGATGCCATAGAGCAGGGTTTCCCTAACTTTATCCCCCCACGAACCCCCTGTGGATGTCAGAGTTGTCCACGAACCCCCAACTTTTCGAGACACGATCTGAGTCATTATTATACTATAATACGCATAACATGCAGTGCTTCGTAATACATCAAGTATCACATGCACGGTACGGTACTACTATGGCAACATATGGGTATGGAACACGAAAAGAGTTTGTCGATAGGTACGACTTTTGTACATTACTAAATTATATGATATATAAAATTTTAGTTCAACAAAAAGTACTCTAGTTTTGACTTTCAGAAACGTCTCACGAACCCCCTGGGACGGACTCACTCCCACGCACCCCTGGGGGTTCATGCACCCCAGTTAGGGAACCCCTGCCAGAGAGCCTTATGGGGTGAAATGTCTAACTTGTTTTTCTATTCATATTTTCATGGTGAAAGTAAGCAGGCGCGGATCCAGGGGGGGTCCAGGGGGTCCGGACCCCCCCTGCTCTTGGCCAAAAAAAAAGAGAAAAAAAAAGAGAAAAAAAAGAGAGAGAAAAAAAGAGAGGGAGAAAAAAATCATTAAATTAAACGCCAATTTTAAACATGTAGGACGTCAGAGGGGCGGTTATCCTTACAACTCAGCCAGGTGTGTCTTTTCCGTCAAATGAACTATAGTGTGCACGCGTGCCACACGTGCCAAAAATGCCTAAAAATCTCAATTTTCAGACCGAAAAGCTTCAAAATTGAGGTGGTGTTCGAATTTTTTGGGCGGTGAGGTGGCAGAGCGGTAGGCTGCACAGGATGCGCCAACGAATTCTTCATGAGACTGAGTAGTTTCAAAACTGAGTAGCTTTTTTCTCATCAATTGAGAAATTGCAGACATGAGATCCATATTTTCAGGCTAGGTACATGCAGCTTAGAATACTCGGGAAGTGCCGTTTCCGGCCATCTGGGGGGTTTGTAAAGCCAAAAATTTTCTGGTACGCTCCGCGCCAACCGATGGTGGCGCTCCGCTTAGATAGTCTTACGTTCAGGCGCGGCTGGACCAGTCAGACCCCCCCCCCTGTCAAAAATCCTGCATCCGCCCCTGGTAAGCCAATTAGTATTGCTAACACCAACGCCACAGGCAGTATATGCGAAAAGAAATAAAGTAACAACAACATTCGCAAATATAACTATATAGTTAATAAAGAAATTAATCGTAGTATCAACTTCCGCCGGTTGTTCATCATACACCATCTCTATCACATATGATAGTTACAATATTTTGTACAGGATATCAAAGGTGGTAGCGGTAGTGACGGGCCTGCAGAGGGAGGTGGGGATGGGAGTTCCATAACTTCCAACTGAATTATGTAGGGACATGATCCTTGAATGGAAGGGCGTTCTAGGCCCGAAGGAATGGTATATAATTCCTCCATACTGAATGTAAAATACACGCCCGAGGTTGCCCCTTTAACGCTTTTCGTGCTAGCTGTAGTTGGGAGTATGGTCCTGGCAGCTTATCGTACACGGAGAATCGATTGTTTGTTCAGATGTTGTGATAATGTTATCTAGTAAATATTTGTGAATGCTTTATTTACATTTTACAAGTCATGTATGTATAGAAATCTAAAGCGATATCCACATAGAGTGGATGATATAATGGCAGGTATATGCCTAGTCTTGGCCAAGTCGTTTGTAATACTCTTTCTGCCTACCACGAATGTGCTTGCCCAATGTATTTTACATGCCCGAGGATCTGTCCGATACAGACCCTGGTATCAATCAAAAGCGTTGCCGAGGGCTTTCTCTGGGCAGTACAGCAAATAGATACGGGAAAAAATCATTGTGAAAAAGAAAGGCTGTTCATACTATTACTAGGGTCTTAACAAGACTAGCATATGCCATGTTTTCAAGTGTAAATTAACTCGTATACGACGAATGACATGTTATAGCCGCGTAAATAAGCCGACGATCCGCAAACATGGGGAGTAGCTCAAAACTGGGTCTCGATAAATTTGAGGTGGTTCACGAACTTTGCGGGAGTTTTTCTAGAGGTCGGGATGAATATCTACAGTAAGTTCAGAGCTTGCCAAGGGAGACGCTATATTTGTTTTAACATTCAAGACCAACTGCTAGCTTTCATGCTGCATCTGAGCATCATCTCAGTGGTACGTCTCTGCATGTGGCAGCGGCGTAGCCAGCATTCTATTGTTAGGGGGGCAATATTTTTCTTTAGGGGGGGGGGCGACCCCGTTATGGTTGATGGTAGGAGTTACTAAGAAATATATGTATTAATGGGCATCTCTGAGGGAAATCAATAAATAACTCTGCACATTATGAAAAGGATACAATGAATCAATTAGCTACTCTAATTCACTACACGCCCAGATTTCCACACAAACAAGTTTCACTAAGCCTATATAGGGCCTATACGTGCAGTGAAAATTCAAGACTGTAGCACAAAGCAAATTTTTTTTTTGGGGGGGGGGGCCTACGCCACTGGCATGTGGTGGGATAGCGACTCAACACTCCTGGAGGATAATACTACAGTAGGTCGTGGGTTACCTCCATGGTGTAACTAACCGGTTACCACTGTAACTAATTGCAGCCTTCATGGGGTACTCTTGCGGAATTGAAGCGAAGGTCTGACTTAAATATTCTACATAGCCAACCCCCCCCCCCCCAAAAAAAAAGTTTCTACAAAGCCGAACGGTCCCAGGCTTCCCCACGGAAAGTGATCCCCATACCCCTCCCATCTGAATAATGCATCAAATTCAATACGTATACTGACACTTGTTAAAAGTAAATTTTAAACGTTGATATGAAAGAGTCGCTTTCTCCTTGGAAGAACTGACCACGAAACGATTATCTTATGGCGTGATATAAACAGAAGGGCCGTGTAATTAACAGACACACAGAACACTCGAAGGATAAATCACGGCACTAAAACATTTATCGAGGCCACAAACATGTTATGTTACGGTACTGAATTGTGTGCAGTTTTGTGAGAAGCAATGTTAAACAAGGAATAGTCGAGCCTGGTAACAAATCATTGTTCCAGCCTGCAGTGCGATTCTTTAAATAAACATCTAACCGCACACTCATAACATACCGAAGGGACGGTCACTTGTAAAGAGGAAATAACATATGGATATTAAAGAAGGAGAGGCAAACGAGTTCCTTCAGTTAAGCTTGTACCCCTTTCCCTATGGTAGGGCCTATACCCGTGACCCATACCACCGGCTCCTATATAACCCCTACAGTGTTCCTCCACTACTTGAGAAGCGAATGCATATCATACCTGGCCCGCCATTTCAAGTTTAAATCAAACTACAATAATGACATACCTAGTATAGGGCTATAACTCGATGTATTTTCAACGCTGAAAACTAATTTAAGATAGCTGAAGGAAGCTGTCACCTATTTTAACCTGTGCTGATTATCGACAATTAATATCTTCCTGTGAAGAAGTGTTGACGGCGGTACAACTGGCCCAGGTCACCGAAGGGGGCGTTTCCCTGTACGTAGCTACCGTTCCTAACGACGTCGACACACAGTGTTGCACGTACATGGTAAATCTGAAACTATGAAACTTGTATACTAGATATAATCCAACATACATTAGAGCCTTTATTTGGTCTAAATTACAAGTAAACCGACATAACTACCTGTATAAAGCTTACGAGCAGATACTGATATTAATTTATGCCTTATGTCCATATACACGTACGTCATAAGTTGCGGTACCACAGTGACATGCAATTAGTCTATAGGATGTTATACTTTATACATCGTCTTGCAGAAAAAAACGTGTGTACCTATCCTACATACAGACATCCGGTGAAACACACAGTCGGTTATTATTACGCTCCACGAAAGTTATAACATACAATTTATAACAGTATAACGAAACTATCTAACTTACCTTCACAGGCGGACGGCATTCGAACGTTCCACACTCAACACACACGTAATCACTGAAATATAGTACTTCAGTTACACTAGTAAAAGCAATACAAAGCAACAAGTCAATAATGTCTATATAATCCAGACCAGTTGGAAACTACTGCAGGCGGCTCGCGGTTCATAAAGGAGCATAACAAGTACGTTGTTCATGCGTAGGCTTAGTGGCTGTTCTTCCCTTTCGCTTGTCATTTACTTGTCAAAACTTATTTCTTTGTCAAATATCTCCAAGTGCAAGCACTGGCTTGTGTAACTCTTAGCCTTGTTCCAGTAGACATGACTTGCAATGTACGTGATAGCTCAGTCTATATATAGCGTTTCCAATAACTATACAGACTAGAATCAGTCAAACCAGTGACAGGATTCATTCACCAAGTCATGCTGCATTGATTGAGGTCATTCATATTGAAATGAATTGTTACCATGGAATCGAAGGCATCCGCTGACGGGTAGGCTATTGGCATTCAATACATCGTACAACTAAAACTGAACCAAACAGTCACATAACTTATGCATGGGATTCTTGCATTGAAGTAATAATTATTTTCACCTTGTATACATAGGCCTACCCAATTTCCTGAAAAGTACCGAAACGAAGCCAGTTGGAAGACTCTATGCTCATACTCAACATTGAAGCGGGAGTAAATATCACGTGCGTGGAGGGAATACCGCGCGATGTCGCTGTTTTGCAGTGTGGATACGGGGCTTTCCCCGAAAGTGAAATAGGGGTTGAAGTTAGCTAAAGGCGAGCAGGGAGAAAGAATTCTCTAAAGTGTAATTATTGAATTGAGGATGATGGAGCGGCAATCATGAATGAAGAGTGCGAAGGGGGAGTGGAGGGGGTAGAGGTGGGGAAGGGGAGGGGGTAGATGTGGGGAAGGGGAG
>KN894744.1:0-16138 GCA_000934455.1 Apostichopus parvimensis
AACCCCCCCCTCCGAGAAGCCCCCTTCCCTCCAAGAATCCCCCTCCCCTCCGAGAAGCCCCTCCCCTCCGAGAAGACCCCTCCCCTCTGAGAAGCAATTGCATGTTGCTGATGTATACCTAAATGTTACTGCTGTGAAACAACATGTACTGTCATTTCTTTTTGGCATATTCTTGTTATTATTCTTTCCACATGATGAAATCTGCTAGTAATAATAAACTGACCTGTACATGCTCTCATACCCACTTCCTTTGCCAAAGTTCTGGTGTCTAAACCATTTATGGCTACATTTCCACTGATACCATCAGGGTACTAAATGCAACAACACTTAACGTAATTTAAAGCGTTACCTTCTTTCGAGTAGAATTTTATGATTTAGTCTAAAATTCGGGCCACGTCTTTGTTAAAGTTTTTTTTCTTCTCCCCCCCCCCACACTTTTCTTATTATTATTATTATTCATTCATTTTTCTTGTAACATTTTTTTGTTGTCATACTTTGTACCTTTGTTATACTTTGTCAGTTTGTATTTTGGGGATACCTCACTTACAAGTTCTTATGAACTTTTCGAGGATCCCCACAACCATATACTTTGTATGTATATACTTGAATTATGTAAAATGTTGATTACGTTGATGGTTGAAATATAGTTGAACAAACAAACAAACATAACATCAGTATTACTGTCAGGTGTCCTCTCCTGCTCCTGGTTATTGTAAATTGATAGTAAGGATTTCTACTACAGTTCAGTATGATTTATAACTGAAGAACCAGTCCCATGGTCCAGTTCAGCTTGTTAGAGACTGGATGATCCCTATGACTGTTGTCACAAATCTCTCTCCATCTCAGATGGGATGGAGGTCAGAACCCAAATTTTCAGAGATGATAACCTTTGTGACTTGAGGCAAAATATTTCAAGAATTTAAGTTCACCTTCAGTAGTGAAGGCCTAGGAGCATTTGTCACCTTATCGATGTCATTTGATATATTTTTTTGCAGACGAAAAAGGTATCTATATAAAAGGCTGCATTTAGCAATACATACATACTTATTACTAGCAACTTGTGCACTAACCACTTACTAGGAACTTACGTACTAGCAACTTACATACTGGCAACTTACGTACTGGCAACTTACGTTCTGGCAACTTACGTACTGGCAACTTACGTACTGGCAACTTACGTACTGGCAACTTACGTACTAGCAACTTATGTACTAGTGGCAACTGACATAACAGCCACTGACATACCAGCCACTTACATAC
Organism: Apostichopus parvimensis; assembly: GCA_000934455.1. Taxonomy (NCBI): domain Eukaryota; kingdom Metazoa; phylum Echinodermata; class Holothuroidea; order Aspidochirotida; family Stichopodidae; genus Apostichopus; species Apostichopus parvimensis. The sequence goes on from KN894744.1 coordinate 1,261, forward strand.
TACCAACTTATGTACTACCAACTTACGTTCTAGCAGATTTGGCAAGCTGTCAGTGTATAATAATAATAATAATAAGGTAAAACAGTTACTTTTAAAAAAAAAGGCTAGGGCAAGTAAGTCTACACTAAACTGTCCTGGAAAGACGAAGGCTTAAACTTTCAAAATTCAGATTTTCTTCTGTTGAGGAGAGGCTGAGGAATCTTGAATTTAATATTAAGATTTGAAGGGTAACTCATTGCCGAGAGTGATAACTGTCAAGCAATGTCCTGATGTTTCGCAATGTAAAAAAATTATCCTTATTTGTTAACCACTCCCATATAATCTGCCAGTTCATAACGGTAATTTTTAACATCCTTAGAAACACATGGCCAATGCACTGAAAAACTACTCCCCTTTTGTCTATATTCCACAGTTTAAATTTTGGCAGTTCCAAGCTCCTACCAATGTTTTCTACTGGACCTCCTCTAGCTATGCTGTTGTTGTTTTTTTTATTTCCCTCAACCATATCCCAACTCCCACCACCCCCCCCCCCCCCCCCCCTTGTCTCATTTCTCAGCTCATTTTGAAATAACAAGAGTCCCTGAAGATGAACCGCGAGTCTAGGACAGTTTATCCATGACTGATTATATCAACTCTTCTGCAATTACATCCCAGCATTTCTCAAAGATATCGTCAGAAAGTTAGATAATGAAAAAGATTTGCTCCAAAGATTTTACAAGCAGTTACAAAAACAATGAAATGAATCTAATAACAAGACACAGCTGGAAAGATCATCTACTGTAGATGGATGAGGAAGCACAAACTAAACATGTATACATACAGAAAGATACACTTGAACAATAGCAAGGAACTTCAATATAGACTGAAAATTCACTTTATTGGTATGAAATAAATTGAAATTTCTTATTGAAAATTAGTCTGAATTGCTAAAGAATTTAAACAATATATTGGCTGAAAGGACACAGAGCTGTAAGTACATTATATTTATTACAGTGTAAAGCTACACTATTGAATATCTATATTATAATTCAAACAAGGTCAAAGTTTGATCAATATACATTTCGTATGTAGATGGTTCTTTAGGTATCAATCCCACTGAACTTTTTAATGAATTGATATATTCAAAACAAGTACAACCAACTCGCATCTAATGCCAGATGTCTGCCTCTTCCAAAATCTAAACATCACATCAACTGTCCTCACACCACTTAGGTCAAAGCTGAAAAAAGCTAGGTTTGACCAATTGAGACAGCTGGAAAGCTATATCTCCCCCAGCTGAGAACTACTGTATTAGACAAGCATAAATCTAAAGCAGCTTTTGAGAGAGACTTTCGTCAAGTTTTCAAAAGTTTTTAAATGCTCATCACATACCAGTGAAGGTCAATAGCTTGAATGATCAAGAATAGTTTCAAACAATGAACTTAACAAGTCATAACAATTAAAACAATTGCATTTTTTCTCTGATAAAAACTGATATGATAATGTCACAGTGTCGGAAAGTATCTAGAATCAAAATCAAATTCATCAACTCCTCTAGCGTGTCTTCATTTGGTGAAAAAAATCCAGGCACTGTAGAGGGCAGCTTAGTAAATCAATTGTAAAAATAAAATAAAACTGTTAGCAAACTGCTTATCCACTAGAGAGCCTGTGTAGGAGAAGTGTAAAAGTAAGTTGGCCTGACGTTTCGATCCTAGCAGGATCTTCTTCAAAGGTTTTTTTTTTTTTTAGCCTTTGAAGAAGATCCTGCTAGAATCGAAACGTCAGGCCAACTTACTTTGACACATAAAATCAATTGTATCATACTTTGCGTAATTCTCAGAATGTTTGCTAAAATTGCAGATCAAACAGAGAAAGCTACTTTCAACTTTTACAATCCATCTCCACAAAAGCTAAGGACAATCAAAATTAGGGTTTTGAGCCCGACAAGGAGTGTTGTATCGTTCACTGGTGTGACTGACTGAAATTTGAAAATAGATCTCAAGCCAGCAATAACCAGTCAAGATGGACCAGTGAAATCACCCTCGCCGGCAGAGTAAATTTCAAAAAAGATCTCATGCCAGCTATAGTCAGTCAAGATGGTTACCAGTGAAATCACCCTCGCCGGCAGAGTAAATTTGAAAATAGATTTCTTGCCAGCAATAGTCGGTCAAGACGGTCACCGGTGAAATCACCCTCGCTGGCAGAGTAATGCAGATGTCTACAAATTGAAAATTTAATATCGCTGGAAATTTTAAACATTTCCTACACGATCTTATTCTGGAGAAGTCACACATCTCTAAACACATCGGAATATTGTAGCTGGTATTTCAAGCTTTCAATCACAGGTGACTGACTACAGGCAAAATAAACAATATCTGCCTTCATAAGCTAGAGTTTCGGGATGAAATTGATATAGATGGTATTAATATCTACTAACCATGCCGCCACACTGTCAAGGATTCTTACTTTTGAAGTAGAGCAGTATTGGTACTGCAGGGCATAAGACAGACATTATTAAAAGTGTTAAAGCAATATAAAGGCATGATGGATTATAAAACTAACTCTATATGCGTAATGACAGTATGGAAATACAGGAAAGGGTGTAGATAAGTTCCATTAACTCATACACTTGAATGCAAGTAATATTCTTTTATATTAGCCTCCCCCCACATCCCACTCCCCCCCCCCTTCTGAAAACACATAAGGCTGTTTTCTTTCATTGTATTGAAAAATTTTGCATCATTCTTGCCATGTAATATTCACATATGATTTTCTTCCCCTCTTTCTCAAAATGAGTTTCATGTGACTGGCTGCATTATTTTAATGAGGTTACAACAGTTACATTCATCCAATACAGAAACACTTTCTAGCTTCATTGACAAACTTTGACTGTCTATTAGGTCCAGTTTCTTTCATGTTTGGTAGACAAACAGCCTAACAGATGATGTTTGCTAGCACCTTTCCCTTGCAGTCAAGTATCGTACTACTTCTACTGAACTTCAACACTAAATATTTAGACCGATGAGGGTGACTTTTCAACTACTGTAGCAGAAAATGTTATCAGAGAACTTCAAGGGTCATTTACCTTCATTTTGTAGGAAATGGTAGAATGTTGAAGCATTGCATTTACCTATCACATGTCCCTTCCACCTAATCCAAACACCATCATACTGGTTCCAATGTTCCTTTAAATTCACTTCATTTTCCTACGCAGTTTCCTCTTCTCCATTTACACCATCCCACCCGACCCCATCCCCCCCCTCCCACCCCACCAGTGGCATGCATAGGATTTTTAAGGGTGGGGCCCAAGTTAAAAATTTCACCAAACTCATTTAGGTAGGGGCCTGAACCTTCATGGAGGCAAATTAACGATTGAGTAAAAAAGATGGGTGCTGTCATGTGGTCATTGAAACCAGTCATCTTTTAGGTGTCAAATGGTGAATTCTGAGGCTTATATTAGTCTAATCTTATGCTACTAAATACTTTGTTTAAGGTTCAAATAATATGGGGGAGGGGGGACACCCATATTAGTTATCTCCTTATTCCTTGTAGACACAAATCTCCCAACTGAAGGTTTTTCCTCTGGCTGAACCTTTTTCTCCTGACAAGCACTGGGAGGTTGGAGGCAAAAGATGCATTCAAAACCTGTCGTTATTTTCATTTTCTTTCATTCCGTGATGTTCTTCTATGAAAACTGAAACAACTAATAAAATTTGAAAAAGTCATGTTGTCACCACCATGTGGGCTATTGATTGAACATCCTAGCTAGGTATCCATTATTTGCGAGGATAAAGAATTTGTCCACCACAATGCAATCAAGATAGGTCTACTTTTAAGCTGTGGTTAGTCTCACTCTATCCCATCCTGGTTTCAGAGATTCCTTCAAATTTTGCCCGAAGGGACATGGTTGCTCACCAGGAACTTCTCATATCATCTGCCATACAAGCAGAGGGGCAAATAATATTAGTAACTATTTCAGAGGGAGAAACAGTTCTATAGGAAGGATGGATATGAGAGGCAGTGAGAGACCCAAAGATCACTGAACATTCTAATGAGGAGGTGGAGGAGATGTGTGGTTCTGTAACATTGAGTCATCAAATTACTGATAAAAGTCACTGAATTGTGTGCGACTGGAGGAACAGTTTGACATCATATGAAACATGAGTCTAAACATCTCTGGCAGTTTTAGTTAACAGTAATACCTCCACGGTTGTAGGAGGGAGGACGGTTGAGTAAGATCTGAGTTGAACTGAATTTGGATTGTTTGAATGCTTATAGAAAGTCATCACATTATAGTGTGCAAGTGACTTTTCCAAGCTCGTTTCCTCTGCTTAGGCTTGGCGAATTGATGAATATTTTTATATTAATAAAATATTTTTTATGCTTCTAAGTTGTCATCATCATGATGCTTTGCATATATTTTAAAGTTTTTTTAACAAGAAATTAAAAAACATCTTGCAGTAGGAATTCAGCCACTTTCTAAATAACATAATTATTGTTATACATTACCAACTAAAGTATACTCCCTGATTGAAAGATCCAGAAAAGAATTTCATATCATATAATGTTATATAAAAAAATTCATGGTTCACCCCAATTTAGAAATTTAGAAAATCTTTGAAAAAATCCTATTTTATTATCCTATGATGTATGCAACAATTGATTCAAGTTTGGGTTATTTTGTAGGTTAATCGGACATTCAGTTGCCATGTGTCCAAATTTCTGCTTGCAATAAATCTGTTTACCTGGAATACAGTACTCCAGAGAACTGAAATTAGACAATTTTTCTGTAAATTACACTACATCGCATATTGAAACAGACCTTATAAATATTCTCTACCTATGATAATGACAAAAATCTTCCCTACCTAAAAACTAATTCTGACTTGGAAATAACATTTACCATTAAATTAACTTTTTATGTTAAATATCTTGTAAGTGTAAACATTTAAAATATCACTCTCCAGTAAAAACCTGAACTTAGGAAATAGAGGGCAGAAGGTAGAAAAGGCTCATGAGGATTAATGCTGTTCAACTGGGGGCAGTATACTAAAATGATGTGTAATGATATGTGTAATAACAGGATAAGGAAAACTCTAGTGATAGTAAAGAGGTCATTATTGTGATCGCACCAACATTTTAGCACCTAATATTTTTCTTAAACCTTTCCAAAGTAGCTGCCCAGGAGTTTCTGACTGGAACCTTTATTAATTTCATTTAAATTATTCCCAGATATTAAAGAGAGAATATATTACACGATCAAACTTCTTAGATCGGAAAATGTATACCCCGGTGGCAGAGAATGAATGTCTAAAGTCTGCACCTGTGTGACTAAGTATTTGTATTTATATTTAGAGCCAATGCACACGTTTCTTTTCTTCTTTTAAACAGAATATATGCAAACCAGTTACATTGATGCAAGTTTATCCTAATTCAATTTTTAAATATGCACAACACCCTATCCAATTCACTTGATATGCTCTCAACATAGTGGAGTGGGATTATCTGAAGATGCAAAGTTAATTATATATGACATGTTGCCATAGTTACACTATTTAAAGGCAACACATGTCACAGGTATTACAATAATAGATGATAGGATAGCTTCATTGCTGGCATGCCTTACTGGGTTGGGGGCAAATTCAAGCATGAATTCAACCTGGCAAACTGCTGAGTGTTGTAGCTACAGTCATGTTAAGAATAGACTACAGCATGTCCAATGTAGACCTTGGGCCTATAGACCAATCATGATAGGCTTGATAGCAGTTGCAGCTAGAAGATGTTATGCTTAAATGTCGGAGTGAGTTTGGAATGGCTGTCCTGATTGATATTAATATCAATTGGATAATGATGAGTTTTAAATTCATACCATTCGTTGAGGTTAACAGGACTTGCTGATATTGTTTAGGAGCACACAGTTTCTATTGGATGTCAGTCACTTTCAAATGTTTATTGCTGGCATGAGTTTGTTATGATTCTTGAAACAATTGGCATGTCAATGCTATAACCTTTTAGATGTTGTGGGTGAATGGTTGATTAGTTTATCTTTCCAAAGAGTTAACACAAGGCTGATTTAAATGATAAAGCAAGAGTGCCAAGGAGTTTTGTTTGTAGTAGTTGTTCTTTACCTATAAAGTTTGGTTAATTGTGCATGCAAGTGGTCAAGTAAAGGGCATTTCTATGTTACAGATACACATAGTGTGAACGGTCTCTGAATCCACCAATAATGCATATATACCAAATTTTTAATCCACCTCAAACTGGGGAGGATTATTAATATCCTTTCAGATACTACCCTTGACAGTTCTTCGAACCAAAGGAAATCTGAAATCACAGTGTCTCTGTAATGCCATGGATAAACTCACCAATTTACAGCAATGAAAGCTTAGGACAATCAACCCGGAACCACTGTACAGAGTGTACAGATAAACTGTAACCATTACTTTAGATATAAAGGCAGTTTTAAGCTATAGTTTTTATACAAGTGCCCACTTCAAAACTGCAATATGGACCAATGGTTTTTGAATTACTCAGAATTACGATGTGAAAGTGAAAACCCTACTGCCTTTTCTTTGGTACTTTTTACCATCAAGAAATAAAAGATGACACTTCAGAAAAAAAATCATGACATCATCCTAAAATTTGAAACAGGATGTCAGAATATTTCAAGTATATATCTCACGGCAAAACAGAAACTGATTTAACGTTTATAAATTCATAAAATTTACGATGGTAAATTTTCATGTTTCTCCCACAGCATCCTAGCCAGTTGCTCTGGAGAATGTATGTATGTATACATGTATGTTAGATCCTCCTGCAAGCAGGAACTCGCGAAGAAGCCTCGTTGGCTTATCAAAGCCGCAAGCTGACCGAAGTCAGTCTCGTACATTCATATTTAATGTCCATGATTCTAAATTGTCAATTGTCAACAACTCTGTAACTGGATGACATACACTAATCTTGGAGTGACTCCAACCGGGGACCTTATGATTGAAAGGCACCAGCTTTGAATGAAATTTTATTTCCAACATTTGTTCCAACACACCACCAGATGTGTGTGGTATGGGGGGGGGGGGTGGTGGGAAATCAGGTTACTGATGTGTACACATGAGTAACTCGGATTAATTACTTCTAGCTTTGATTGCAAGGGCATTTATTGCACTAAAAACAAACGGCTTTGGGTAAGTTTCAGAACCGCCACAATAGCATCCTGCAGTCCACACCTTGTATTTTCAAATGTATATTATAGACCCCACTCCTCCTGCTCTCCTCTGCCCACCCACTCTCTCCCCCACCCTCTCCCACCCTCTCCTACCCCATCCGCCTTCCTCTCTGTCTCCAATGTATCCTAAAAACATGTACGATTAAAGGCTATACAATATATGAGTGCTACAACACTGCTGGGAATAAGTGACTACATACTAACAGTAAGGTCTGAATTAACAGTAATCACTGCTTCAACAAGACATCTCTCAAGGGGAGAATTGTTGATGTTCTACAGAAATCTAAACATTTTATAGAATAAAACATGAGCATTTAAGGTTACTCAATAATCTCACACTTGGTTTCAAAAGTATCCCTGAGATGGCAAAATCCTGATATTACAGACCTTCCTCCCAGAATGCCAGATTCCAAGGACTTAACTGTCAAGAAAAGTAAACAAAATGAAGCAAATATCGATCTGCTTCCAGGGAGTTTGAAAATGAAAACTCAAATACTCAAATAGACCGTTGGCTAACAAAAACACAGCAGTATCTCAGTAAAATTATACTAGCCAGAGCAAACAATTCACACAGTAGACTTATGAAGTTTACTCAGGTATGAATAAATAGACAAATAAAAGACTACGTTGCAATTACTTACTAGGAATGTTTTATCAATGTGTAACTCTGAACTTATTTATTACTTGATGGAGCGCCTCTATCAATCAGATGGAAAAAGTGCAAACTACTAAATTCACAAAGTAATTATGCACAGTTGGAAAAGAAAACAGTGACTAAGAAATCAAATAAAGATTGTAGATAGCGAGAAAAATTTGCAATTTGCAAAATAAATTCACTAGTCCTAGTATTGTTTTACACAGTCTTTTGCTTAATTCAAATAGCTCATGTCTTATACGATCAGGCACTTTCATTCCCCATAGATAATAGCACATTTGCAAAGATTGAGTAAAGTAGGCTTTAAACTCTAAGCCTTTAAACAAAGAGACTAGCAGGTTTCTTTTGTAACAAACACCGACTGTGCTGTTAGAATTTAAAGTAATAAATCAATATGTATATATGCACTAGGATAAATCTTTGGCCTGTTTAAGAAGCTGGTCAAGTTGTCAGATCCAACCATAGTTAACTCACATGTCTGTGGTTATAAACACCAGCCACAAAGCTGCTGGGCCAGAGTACATACTTGAAGCAACCATTGTGGATGGATAAACAAGTCAATCATACTGCTTTAGTACTAGTACTGTAACACTTTCAAATGTTGCCATATAGTACTGTACATCCAATGATTTAGTACTAGTAACACTTTCAAGTATTGCCATATAGAACTGTACATCCAATGATTTAGTACTAGTAACACTTTCAAGTATTGCCATATAGAACTGTACATCCAATGATTTAGTACTAGTAACACTTTCAAGTGTTGCCATATAGTACTGTACATCCAATGTACTAGTAACACTTTCAAGTGTTGCCATAAAGTACTGTACATCCAATGATTTACTACTAGTAATGCTTTCAAGTGTTGCCATATAGTACTGTACATCCAATGATTTAGTACTAGTAACACTTTCAAGTGTCGCCATATAGTACTGTACATCCAATGATTTACTACTAGTAATGCTTTCAAGTGTTGCCATATAGTACTGTACATCCAATAACTAGATATATAGACCTCACTAAGGCTTCCTGGTACAGTATCTATTCTGGCTTAAAGCTGTAGACTGTGTTGACTTCATCACTATCTGGTGTTACCACACAAGACCTTAAAAGCAAGGATTACGTACCTGGATCTGTACTAATTTAGAACATACAAAGATTGCAACATGATGATGAAATTAATCAAAACTTCAAAGTTTTGCCAATGAAATGATTACAGTAAATTTATGGAACCTTTTTTTTTAATTCAATTAATCCTTTACTAACTCTCTGAATTTAGAGTATTAGAATGGCATCAGCACATAACATCTCTATTACTAGATTGTGGGCTATCCAATTATCTGTCGATAATAAACGGATCAGTCAGACTGTCACAGTGCATTCTACCCAACAACAAATGCAGGTAAAAAGATATTTCATTGGCTTGCACAAGTACAAGTAACCTTCACTACAGAAGAAACAAACCCAACCATCTTGCTCCATTTTGGAAATATGTTTTAAATGTTCCCACACACAAGATGTCACATACTGTATGCTGGTAAAATGGTTTTTGTCTTTATTACAATGTTCATGTTCTGTGTAAATGGAGTAATTTTTAACAACTGCTGAAGTTCTTGAGATGACCTAATACTGGCATCGTTTTTAGTGTCTATACTGCTTACAGTTACCTTGAAAATATGAAAATAATAACAAAGAGAATGTGCTAGGCTTCTCCACCTAGTGTCACTATGAAGCATGACATCACACACTGACAAAATGGCAGCTCAATAACATGACATTCAAACCACAGTATCTCACAAATGGAGCAAGAGTTCCTTATCTGTTTATGGGAGTTGTTCATCACAAACAAATCTATGACATTTAAGCTAAAGATTCTCCTTTATATGATAACACTGAGACAGATCATGAAACACACAAAAAGGAACTTAAACCAATAAGCAGCCCTATTTAGGAGTAAACAGGCCTTAGTGATTTCTTACCTTGGAACGTTTCATATGATAATAATATTTAATGTAACACTTACTACACATGACTTTCAGACTATAACCAGTCTTAACATGATAAGTACAGTTCTAACACTAATCTGTATCTGCATATTAAGTATGAAGCTCATCTTTGCTTACCCCTACCCCTTCAATATACATTTCGTCTTCTAATCCACAAATTTAATGTAAATTTATTAATATCGTTTCATTTAAACAAATTGAGGGGTACAATATCTTTGTCACAGAATGCATCTTCAAATTAGAATATTACTTCATTTTAGAATTCACAATTGACTTGAAGCATGCAGGATTTACAGCTCTGTGGAGTTATTAGGTTCACTGTGTTATGATACAGCTAAACTATACCCTTATTATATAAGCGTTACAAACATCAATATACCTGTGTTGTTATTACGTTATTTGATCTTGAGAAGTTCTTACACAGGCTCCTTTACTGAAATTGACTTTTAATCTTGTAGTTAGATAGTCACTGATAGAAAGTAAACAAATAAATTGTATCTGGGTTTGTTTGATGCTTTTGACCTTTTCATTAAGTGATAATACATCAAGTGCCACACATACATCATCCCTTTGTAGTACTGTACCAACATACACTATAAAAGATGATTTAACTCTCCAATTTAGGTACAACTTCGGTTTACATATCCTTTCATTCAATACTTGGAAATTAAGAATCAAAAAGAAATAACTGTAAAGTGGCAGTGCATGATGACCACCACATGCATTAGTCGATATCAAACTTTAATAATTTACATATTTTAACAGAATGAGATGCTAAATGAGAAAGTTTGCAACACAAATGCAGAGATGTGTATAGTTACTTGTGTACACAAGACATATATACTTTATCACCTGGATTCTTGCTATGCATGTGATTTTTAATATCAGTGTCATTTATGGCTCTCCACTATTGTCACTGATGCTCACCTAATCAGGGAATTTAAATTTAGCTTGGCTTGAACAGCAATAAACAAACCACAAACAGAATGTTCATTACTCCATTTATATAAAAGTGATTTGTAAAGGAATTAATCATAGGCTATCATCCACACAATATTTACCCAAACAAGAACAAGGTGTGTCAATAACATTCTTAAGAAGTTACACCATGTTGGTGCATAGGTGTTATTGAGCACTGCAAAATTGCACATGTTAGCTTAAATACATTTTTGACTAACAAAGTCAATACCTGTGTCAAGTAAGTTTACCATCTAAGGCAAGAACTGGCAGAGTAAGATCCATACACATATGACATCCTTGCGAGTTTTCCTTTACAAGTGCAATATCTTTTTAAACATTTTCTACATTTGTACAGATCTACTGACATCAAATGACATTCGACCTCCACCAGAATTGACATCTTGTACTTAAGTACAAATCCATCTCCGCTCTCTCCATCTCTTGAGATTAATTGCAATACTAAACTTAAACTGTCCAAAAGTAACCGCCACAATTCATGCTCAATTTGGCCTCAGTCTTCCCAAGCCCAGTGTTTAATCACTTTGAGCTGTCCTTCCCATTTGTAAAATTGTTCACAAAGTTCTACATATTGAAGCTTCTGACCTCTGACCTCCACCCAAAACAATAGGTTGTGTGGGCTACACCCATGAAAAAACCATCCTTTTTTACATAATTTGGAGGCTATGTAACTAATGTAAATACTCTGAATCAATATTGCTTCAATATCTGATAGGGTCTACAAGATGTTCACATTTGGCATTTTGACCTGAAATGACCTTTCACCAACACAACAAGGAAAGGACCCGGGTTCTTCTAAATCACAATGGAGCATGTACTGTACGTTGTCAAGAAAGAAGCAATCCATGTAATCTCTTTTCTGAATGCTTTCTTTATATGAGATGTGTTACATATAAATACACAACCACACCTTCAGACACTGTCATGACTATACACAGATTAGGATAGTCACTAAAACAAAAAAAGGAAAAAAACTTATAAAATCTTCAGACTGTCATCATTATCTTTTACATAAATCTGTTGCTTTATATACAAATGTAGTCATGGAAGACTAGAGGGCAGAATCCATCTTTACACAATGAGTATGAAGTAAGTGACACATGATCAATATGGCCCCTTACCATTAGCCTAACAACTATCACATACAGTTGGCCTATAACAACTCCCTACAATATATCAGGTAGCTGCTGACTTGGTCCTGAGATGAAAACCTCCTGGCAATACGTATACACACAGTGGAGAATAACAGTGATAAATATACAGTATGAAAGCACATTTACTCTCATCAAACTGTCATTCTGCAGTTAATGTAATCACTATGTAGTTTGAACAAGATGCATATTATTTTGGCTGTTGACAACTTTTCTACAATCTCAATACCAAATCAAGATCACCAGTGAGACTTTAAGTCTCATCCATTAGGGTTTATTCTGCAATCTCTCATTCATCCTGATGTTCATTGTCATAATAAGGATGATCAGGATGAAAACCATTGAATAACCACCCCCCACATACCCCCACAAACACCCCTCCCCCTGCCCATTGTGACATATCATGCAACCTTAAATGAAGACAAAAGTGCAACCAAATACTACACAAAGAATGAACAGTCTTAGTATAGCACTGACAACTTTTTCATGAATTTTATTAAACTTTGAGGAAAACTTCCTTGTATGAATCTACTCCTTACTTGGTCTTTTGACATATTCCTGAGTGTGTTCATGTCTCTACTACTACTATCAATTCTCCTATCACTATTATGAAATCAACCTCTTTTTTTTTCAACTTCATCGCCTGTCCAATGTTCTTGACCAGGTAGTCTATCCACTACTTGTTAATCTTAAAATGTCTTACCTGTAAATCGGTCTCCCTGACACCATCCTTCCAATGTGTTGGTGTTAATGTGAAGAATTGCTCAACATCCGGTGCAAACCGCACCGTCTTCTTGGGAGAAGAAGACAGGGAATGAAGTTCCTTAATAGCAGAGTCCAGATCCATACTGTTGTCATAAATACTGTTGTCATAAATACTCTCAAATATTGCACAATATTCCAGAGAATGAGGTAGTTGTTGCTGACTCCAATCACATCATTACAAATCACATAAAGGGCTAAAGTACATCATCTTATAGAATTAGCGACATCCAGCGATACAGAGCCTACAAGCAAACATACGACGACAACGAGATGAAACAAACGAGAAAAATACCAGCCTCGGGGATAATAATGCCATCCTCTTAAAATGAGTTTCCTCAACTCCCTCCGATTCACCTTCGGATATTAATTTTAACCATTGCTTTGTTTATCTCCTAGGGCTTTATTTTGATTCTGTGAAGTCTGACTAGTTAGTACTGTGTACTAACTGGCCTTGGCTACTTCTGCAGCCACTGCTTGCGAGGTTCTTACTCCGAGATGATGATGATGATGAGGATGAAACGATTGCTTAGGCACGCAATGCTCCGTGCGAGGGAGGATGATATCACATAACACAGATGAAGAGAGTATTAGAAATACCAAATTACTGCAGTACGTGAAAAAAAATAAAAGAATTGGGTAAATAAGTTTGAGGTCATGTTGCAAAGGAATTTTTTGGCAGTGAAACTTGAGATGTTACTTAACCAATCTTTAATACAAGTATCTGTTTATCAACAACAGTAACTACAAAAGGACCGGTGTTATTCAAAACACTGGGATGCTGTTTGCATTAGAAACAACATGGCACTTTTAAATCGTATGGCAATAACCTCAGACAGGCAGTTGAATATGACTTTTCCACTCAGAAATCCTCTTTGCAATAAATGAGCAAGATTAAACCAATATTGGAAATTCAATATCGGTCATTTTAGTCGTTTTCTCATATTTTTTTTCTTAGGAATGAATGGAAAATTTTGCCATTTGCAGAGGCATGGGGGAGTGGGTGCTTAGTCCTAAAGACATTATGGAAATCTAAGGTCACTGTGTACTTTTTGCCTTGCTTGTAGATATTAAGCTATGAAGATGTAAATTGCAATACTGTAAGACTCAAGACAATGTACAGAAATTTAGTATGAAAAAATCCACTGAGAGTCAGTTACAGTCCAAATTCAGCAAGAACCTTAGAGGACGATGGGGTAAATATTAGTTCAAGATACACTTGCTGTAACGTTTGAAATGTACTGTATGAAATGCAGCTTCTGGTTGTTTCATTGCAATATTACATAGCTAATTAGCAAAGTAATTAACGATTCTAATTAATTCTGACATGTTTTTGTCACACGGACAATTCTGTTACTGGTACAGTATGAATGACATGCAAGCTCATGCATATGTATACTCACTGTACTGATATGAACAAGCATCTAAACATATCTCAGGGACAGAAATTTAAAGTTCCTGCTTCACACTACTATTAATTATACAGAAATTGAATTAATTGCTCTGACACAATTGACTTAACTCAATATCACATTGAGTGCAGGGTGCATTGATATCCCAAAATAGCCAGGAATTCCAAACTCATTCTTAATAACACTCTCTCCTATACTTTAGCCTTACATAACTATTATATAAGTCCAGATTCTTTGTTCACACAACAATTCCTGTTGAGTAAACCTAATTGATACATGCATGGAATTCATATTTTATACCTAGGTTTGAGAGCTTGTATAAAGTCTAAACATTTCAATCGTACTTGTCTGCCCTCTGCTGTTTTATTGTTTGTTTAAATGATCAGTATGCATGTTAACGAAACATCCAATTGAACAGAGTGACGATCGGAGATCCGTTTATAAAAATTTCTTTTGCTAATGAGGTGTTTGGCAACAAATTCGACATCAGATTTGCTTAATAAAATTACCAGAGTAAAACCACTAACTTAAAAACTTCTTTAGACTGTAAAAGGTACAAGAAGATTAATACTGAAAATGAGATAACCCTAAAGAATATAGTAGTAGATATGAAAGGCTGTACAATATTGACATTTCTTTACAAGTAAATACATCATCACAGGCTTAGACCAGAACTTTGTCCCTAATCTATCACAGGCATTAGCTAGCTATAT
>JXUT01137673.1:0-17406 GCA_000934455.1 Apostichopus parvimensis
GGGGGGGGGGGGGGGAATCAGCAGGAGAAAACTGGGGTATAAATTGCTACCGGCGTCGGGGCCTTGAAATAATCGGATCATTTAGCTCCTCGGATAAATCGTAGCACTTTTCGCGACCAAGAGGAAATCGAGGTCTTCGTCGCCTCAGCATGACGACACCTTCGACGCTTTCGTCAGAGCGGTATGCAAATCCGCCCCTGCGTCTAATTCAATAAGTTAATATTATGTACTTAATGCCTACCTGTGCCTGAGAGAAAATTACAATTATAATGTAGCACTTGCTTACCCCTCACCTCCCCCCTCACCTCCCCCCTCACCCTCTCAATCGAAAGTAAAAGTAGTTTAAAGCAAGCCCTCGACTGCAGCCCAGTTAAACCAACAAGTGTAATAGGTAATTATGCTTCAAGTTCGAACCTTTTTATACGCTTTTGGCACCCTGAATGATATTGCAAGAACGTATAGTAAAATGATTAGTATCATAAGCCAAACTGTATAAAGTAGCATAAAACTTACCGATGCCTCTAATAGGGAGTATAAGGGCAGCCCCAACACAGCTTGCTCTACACTGCACACACAATCGGCAATATCAGAGCCGTTGTCAGATATTCCTCTAGTGTACCCTTACGAGTAATAATCCAAATATGGTCAATAACAAAGCTATAAACTGAAACAGTTGTAACGGCTGAATTTCAGACAATCTCTATAATGAAACCATTTAACTACACAGCGGTGTACGGAATTTATGCAATATATATTCACCAAATATTGACAATGAACTCACATGCGTTTGCGAAAGAGTACTAACTATTGATCCCTTGACGTCTGGGAATGGTCGATTCGACAAAATACTGCTGCACAAGACCTGGTAATGTTATGTCGAATAGTCTGCACAAAAAACCGAAAGTAAGAACGTCTCCAAGCTAAATAGATTTGTTACAACACGATGGGTTCAATTTCATGAATTTGTAAGACTCTTCCGTGCCGAGCTGATGCGGAAATTCCTACACTACAGAGAAAATATACAAAACTGAAATATGTTCACAAGTCAACTTTCCGGTAATCAAGATAAAAACAGAATTGCCAAGTTCCAGACAGGATAGCGTAGAGTATAATTCTGTCGTGGATACAATCCGTTGTTTACTGCAAACGATTACAGAGACACACATAAAACCAAAGCTAACGTTATCTTTACGTATATCATCATCTCTTGAACTAAGACATTCCTGTGAGCGACATAAAACGCGTCAATAACTCGGAGTGAATGGGCCTAATCGTGATGTCAGTCATAGGGATGGGACTAAGCGCAGGTAATATGAATCAGCGAGGGCGCAACACCATTGTTTGCAGTACAATGGTCACGTTTTTATGTCTCTGTGTGTTTCTTTTGAATGTCCGCAGGCTAATCCCTTGTACTTGCCTTCACCTAGAGTTTTTACGTCACGGAAACAAATCAACCTATCACATTAATTTGTTTGAAGAATAGATTCGATTTTGTTTCTCTGGATTTCCTTTAACTTTCACTTCCCCCGTAGAAGTGGAGACCACGAGAATGCGGTTATATATGGATGCAGAACTTTTGGAGAGCTTTATTAAATACAATCAGAACCTAATCCAGCCTTCATAATAAATGGAAGTGCTCTCTGGTACTTTCTTCAACACCGTGGGGTCTTTGCAATTAATTTTCTAATGAGAGGTTGACCCTATATGATATACTAAACTTGACTTACTGAGAAAACAATCACAATTGAAAGCAAAAAGGAGAGCAAACATCGCAGAAGAAGATAATAACAAATGTCCGACAATCTCCAAGAACGAGTGACGTACACATGCAGCAAAAGGCCCACTGGTATATGTTTTAGATCGCATGGCACATTTTGTGTCATACTTCGGTATTATATGATGATCAAACGGTCACTTCAGATTTGTTAACAAAGTTGCTGATTTTAAAAGACACAACGTATACCGATAGGTTAACGACACGAAACCCGGAGCATTCCTATACTAAATGCAGTCACGAATACATTCACGATGTAAGTTAATCTTAAAGGTGATAAGTTGGTCTGACGAATGACGTCACTCCGAATGGAACATATTGCGTAATAAAAAATTACAACACAGGGATACGCATGAGTAACTGAGCACGAGAGACCAATTTCACGCTCGATAAAAGTAGAGAGAAATTGAACAGGAAGTTCAGAGTGCTTGTCAGCCTTTTAAAGTGTATAGCCCTAATCATGGAGGTTTTTACCTCCATGCATGCCCTAATAGATTCGTAATACTCTATCGTGATGGGACAACGTTATGATTATACGCAGTCTCGATGTAAGGGGACCGGGGGTTAACAGAGGATCAATTTGTTTGATTTTCGTGGCCAGGCTCCATCTAGTGTGACTTCTACATAACAAAGAGTATACTGATGTATACAGCCTATTAACATGAATAGAGCCGCAATATATTACTGAACTCAAACGTTTATGGTTACAATTCGGAATCCAAAATACAAGAAATGATTGAGGTGAGCACTGAAATACCGAACACCTTGATATATTACTGTATTATGTGGTCACTACGGTAGTAGTCAAACGCAGTTCTCACTAGGAGCTTCGTACTATAGGACGTGGCCCATTTTCTGCACACACTGTAGACATATACTTGTGTGTATAGACTGGGAGATGGAGATGGGAGTTGCGTTATTTCAGTGCCATCATTGTCAAAGATATTCATAATGATAGTAAGATCCATGTCTCCACGATGTCAACATGAATATTAAGTTTGCACTGTTACTCAAAAGAGACAATTGAAATCTATGCAAATTCTCAGACAGGACAGGTTTCGCGGTTCTTTCATTTTGTTTGTTTTCCTGTCGAAGTCTTGTTTTGAATGGCGGTTTCCTGAGTAACCTAACTTCCCAAGCCATGTTGAAAGTTAAATTTCATTTCATTTATTTATTTGCTTTATCACATCATTCAGGTGATAATAATAAGCCCATATATAGTAACAAAAACACAAGAGTTGTGAAAGGAAGTGCTATGAAAAGCCTTTACTGCATAGCTTAACGAGTAGAGCACTCCCATGCTTAACTTTGAATAAATATATATAAATAAACAAGAGGGGAAAAAAGAATAGAAAAAAAGGAAAAACATGACCTGTCCCTGACCCCACTCAAAACCTCCCGACCCATGCCACAGCTATCCCACCTTTCCCCAACCATAACTCTCAGCTATAACCCCACCACTCCACCCACTCAAACCTCCCATCACTACCCCCACCCAACACCTGTTGAAAATTTTTCCTGAAAAATGATTAGAGACTTTTAAAGTCTCATTTAAGAATAAATGAGAAACCAACAACAAAATCAAAGAGATCAACATTGACTTGCATATAGTCACTCAGGTGCCGGGAGAAAAAATGGTTGTGAAAAACTTTGTTCTACATTTTTTTCAGTTCGTGTCATAAAGAGAGCAATGGAGAATCAAGATATATTTTTATTATCCTTTGTTTGCAACGATGCAGAGAACAAGATAAACTTGTCGATTAGATATCACGAAATGTCACTGGCAACATTTCTGTTTGATAAACTGATTTCTCCATGACCTTAACCCTGTGTAAGAAAGGTCGCGGTGCATTAATAAAATGATACACTGCGTGTACCTCTGCTGAAACATTTATGGCAGATTAGCATCTACGATATTGCTCTCAAATATGCCAGAATTTCAAATAATCGTCACCCACGTTTAAAGTTCAAACGACATTTTACTGCGACCCTCCCATAATTTTTTTCTCATTGAGACATTTACTTGCCGATTAATTTAAACAATAGCCAATGTCTGTGAGTAATAACGAGAGTAATACAAACATTTCCAGAGAGTCCTCTTTAATAGTTTTAGCAATTTTTAGTACTCTCAATATGAAATTTTGGGCCAATAAATACTCATGACCTTAAAGCTGAATTTTGTGTTTGCCTGGTAAGTTTACAACAATTAAACGTGCTTAGTATTACCATGGAGATATTACCACCCGAAATAGTTTCTGTATTGTCATTGAAGACATTTTCGGCATAAGGAATTTTCCCAATATTAATTTTGTCCATTTGACTAGAATCGAACACATCATAACACCCACAGATTTGTACACACGGATTTATGAGATATACAAAGACACGTCCCGTTGTGTGGGAAGTTCTACTCATAACGTGTACTATATGTTTAAGCTATATAGAGGACAGGATGTTTATTTTATATAACACATTCTAAATGCACACATAACACTTAGTGGTTTATCTTCATTTGAAGACAGAAAGTAAAACGGAACATGATAATATTTTGACAGCACCTCCTCTCCTAGAATGTAAACTGATGAATTTGTATAAAGAGTTACTGAAGGTCAACGGCTTCATATAAGAATCTCACTCTGTATTGCCACATGCCATACTGAAAGTATATGACCGCTCCATTCGCGGAAGTGGTATGGTTTATGTTAGCAGTGACTAAGTAAGTGGCGGAAGTGTTATGATCCCATCGAGTTGGCTATAAATAAACATCCAACTGTTTGAATTAGACGCAGAGACACGGGTTGCGCAAAACACGCTTACTGAAATAAAAATAACGGCTTCAGGAAATACTCCCAACACTTTACAGTTAATCACGTAATAAATTCAATAACAGGGTCCATACATACGTAGGCATATACTATCTCATACGCAAAAACACATACAAACAAACAAGAAAAGAAGTGCAAAGACGTTGACAACAACTGTAAAGCCTATATGCTCTGTCTGTTGTGGTAAAGGCAATCTAATTGTGTTTTTTTGGATCTACCGCCCCCCTATTGGACCGGCCCAGCGCCCTCCCCCCTCCCCCACGAACATCGTGACAGGGCGGCGTCAGGGTTTGGAAAGTGGGGGAGGGGAACAAAACCAATATCTGCTGGTTGATCATTTTTCAACTGACCAGTATTCACGAAATTGACGTAGACGCAGATAGGTAGGCCTACTTTTGCATTTGGGAGAGCTGGCGAAGTGCGAGTTTGTTTGTGTCGTGGGGAGGGGTCAAAGGGGAGGGCCCTCCCCTTTGGGTAATATTTGAATATTTTAATGCCCTCAGATGCAATATGGTGCTACAAAACGTAATTTGAAGAAGGGTTGTTGGAATTCGGTTAGGTATGGTATATGTTACAGAGGAACATATTGGGGTTGTTGTCGGTTACGTTTGAACTATAAGAGCTTAAAAAAGGGTTACCATATTACGGGCTCAAGCATGGGGATTTTAAATGAAGATGCAGTCTGATAGAATTAATGTTCTCTAACAAAAATTTGAAGTGTCATTGTCAGTCGGATAATGTTAATGTCGGGAAGTCACTGAGAATTGGTCAACAATTCGCAGACTGATTTCCACGAAAACGTAATAAAACATACTTTTCTAAGCTGACGTTGCTAAATCGAGTCCATTTTGTTATTATAGAAATATAAAATGTCATGTTTGGTTTGATGCCAGGGGAAAACGTCGAGTGTTTTTACCACTAGTTTAACATAACGCTAACATTCATTGTTGACACTTTTTAGACTTCTCGAATAGGAGAATTTGTAAAAACCGATGTGGGAAACTAAGTGCATGCTATATAATTAATATGTAAAACTCATATGGCATCGGCAGTCGACGACAAAATTAGATCGACGAAGTTCAAGCAATTCTTGTTTCTGCACAGAAATTCAGAAATATCTAACAAGCATTGTAGCTCGCAAGTGCACAAAGTGATACCAACGCCCCCCCTTTAAGTTTTGCCAGCGCCCCCTATCGCCCGTGGATTCTGTAGCGCCCCTGAAAGTTCTCAGCGCCCCCGGGGGGCGGTAGGGACCACTTTGAGAACCAATGATATAGACGTATTTATAACTTGTACTACATGGGTCTTTTCAATCCAATGTGATAAAAATGTATTGCGTTTTTGCAAAATTGCAAATCACGTGACTATTATTCTCCGAAATTACCTAAACTGTAAATCATTAAAAGACTGCTGAAAATGCAAAAAATAAAATCCTCAGCAGTCACGCAGGCACACACACACGCCATACTAGCACAACCATGTAGCTGGATAAAAACTGACACACGGTGTACAGTGGCGGATCCAGGATTTCGCCGAAGGGGGGGGGGCCCAGATGGGAAATGCCTAATCGTCGTCCTGGGGGAGGGGTCTAAGGGGAGTGGGCGCCCCCCTCCTCTTTGGAAAATTTCACAAAATATGGAGGTCCTCGGTGCAATCTGGTGCTACTTTTCGTGAAAGTTTGGAGTAAAATTTATTTCCAATAAATCATGTATTCATGGTTTGCCGGGCATATATTTGCAATTTCGAGCTAGTTGCGAGTCGTTTCCCTCTCTGCTAGCTTCGTGCTTACTGGATCCGGACCAGGGGCGACCTGCGAAAATAAATTTTGGGGAGGCCCGTGAGCAGGTGATGACTATCTAAGCGGAGCGCCACCACGGGTTGGCGCGCAGCGTACAAGAAAAATTTTCGTCTGGCAGACCCCTCAGATTGCAGGAAACGGCACTTCCCGTGCTTTATGGCAGTAAGCAACACCCCTAAAATTGATCAAAATTTCCGGCAATTTTTTATTTTGTGAAATATTCTCGAAGGAAGTGATCGCCATTTATTCCTCAGTTTACCAATCCCTCGTCTCCCAGAAGCACCCAAAATTTAAGAAATCGAAACATTTTTGTGTTGGCTGATCCATGATCGCCGCCCATGCCCGTGAAAAGTGGTGACTGGGTAAAGAAAAAGATATGCCGTTATTATTATTCATTTTTTTTCAAAACTACCTATCAGATCATGAGGAAAATTTATCCTGGTGGACCTATTAGCGAACTGATTGCATAGCTTAAGAAGAAGTTCACATGGAGTCCCAT
Source organism: Apostichopus parvimensis (assembly GCA_000934455.1). NCBI lineage: Eukaryota > Metazoa > Echinodermata > Holothuroidea > Aspidochirotida > Stichopodidae > Apostichopus > Apostichopus parvimensis. The sequence goes on from JXUT01137673.1 coordinate 6,897, forward strand.
AATCTCTGTTCACTACATATATCTTAACTTTCCGAACTTTGTTACAGGCTTAGAAAACAATTAAAAAATTTGCCATTTTTTCATGGAAAATTGACTGACTTTGGCAAAGGTAACGGGTTGCACTTACTCTGGGACTACGTATATATTAATATTGTTCAACGATGGCAGCGTTGATGGCACATTTGGTTCATAAGTTATCAACCAGTAATTATTTAACTGTTTCGATTGACTGAATACCAACAATTTACAACCATTGACCAAACAGTCAACAGAAGCCCCATTCCTCGTAGGCCCTACAAGAAATTCAGTTGCTGACACTGTTCGAAAACACTTTTTTTTTAAATTATGACAAAATTTTATGACACCTTTGACAAAATTTGGGGGGGGGGCCTGTGCCCCCCCGGGCCCCAATGGACACGACGCCACTGATCCGGACTGCCGCGAACGTACGTTAAAAGTGCATCGTGCTCAGTGCTTCCACACTCAAAATTTGTTTTTCCCGAAATGGAATCCAAAATTTCCCGAATCGGCTCGGTATTTCCTGAAAATTCCAAAGGGCCGTACGGCTCACCCTACCCAACACCTACATTTTTGTATACAAATAATTTTCACACTTCGAGACTCCATATGATTTTTTTTCTTTTAATTTTTTCATCACGCATGGGGCCCTTTCCCTCGAACGCGGTAAAAAAAAAATTCAGGATTTTCAAAAAGGGGGGCCCGGGCCCCCCGGGCCCCCCTGGATCCGCCCCTGGTGTAAATGAGATCACTTTCCGCAAAATAACATACATTACGCAGCATTTTTGTGCTTCAGTGTCATTTTATGCAAACGTCAGTGTTTTCTATTTTTTTTAAATAAAGCCTATATGTTATAGAAAATTAACATGACTAGAGTGAAGGCCTATACGTGATATTGATAAACAATTGTTTGAAACTTCGACCTGAAGTGGTCCTAGAAGGGTCTGTCAGTGTAGTATCCCTACCCCCCCCCCCCCTGACTCAACCCTCCTCGCCTCCTCTCCTCCTCGTGCAATTGTTTCATAAACACGTTAATTCTAAGAATATATAAACGTTTTGTAGTTCCATATGAAGGTTGCTTCATACTAAAATCCTGCATGTGTACATGCCTGTGAAGTACAAGACGGGATTTACAGGTATAAGTTATTATATTACAGCAATCAATAAGTTATTTTAAGATATATATACAATATAGCTATCTTTAACACTGCCATTGGTGAAGAAGGGAACGCAAAGTAGCCATGCATGATTCAATTGAAGAAGAAAAACATTCGTGTAAGTTGGCAATTACAATAATATAACTTATGAATGTTCACAATACATCCTAACGTTTGTTTAATGAAACTATGATGCAATGTTTTCCTCCGCCAGAAGGAAGCATTGCAGTATTATTCTGACACTGTTTCTACGTCATTGCATTCACTGGAACAAACTATTGGCAATTAGTAGTAATATATACCTACTGATATGCGACCTCAGTCAGTGACGTGTACAGGATTTCATATAGGTTGGGAGGGGAGGGTGGGGGGGGGGGTTGGACTGATATGCGACCTCAGTCAGTGACGTATACAGGATGTCATATCGGTTGGGAGTGAGGAGGGGTACTGATATGCGACCTCAGTCAGTGACGTGTACAGGATTTCATATATGTTGGGAGGGGAGGGGGCACGCGCATGCGACCTCAGTCATGACGGGTACAGGGTTCATATAGGTTGGGAGGGGGCGGGGTGCACATTTCCCCGACTGATTTTGTATTTGGCATGGACCTTTATGTCCGTGCTGCTCGGGCGGTCGAAATATTTTACGAATGAGGGTGTGGCTGTGGGTTGGTTGAATACGACTCCTATGTAGGGGGATCTGGGTAGGGGGTTACCTAGAAGAAACTTCAAAGTTTAGACGTTACGTTGTGCATTTAGAAGTATATAGGTTATGTCAGTTATGTCTATAATTAGGTATTAACGCAAGGTTAAGTCGCGCTAATAAATGTTGAACTTTGCAAAATGCTCCGAATGATGGTGATGGTGGTGGTGGGCTTGGGGGGGGGGGTCATGCATTCCCTAAGTTAACAGCGACTCTCACATTATATTGATTTCTTTTATGTAGAAAAAACAGAGCATGAGCATGAACCCCTGAAAAGAATTCTAAGATATATTTACTTACATTTTGCAAGGGAAACAAACGTCAAGTTTTATCGTGCTCAAATTTCGTTCGGTTGTTTGCGGGTTTTGTGTCGGTCAGTTTTGTCCCTGGCTAGGCGAGGTTATCTATCGATGCTTGCATCAAATTATCATTCAGATACACAACCGTAGACATTGATTTCCGCAAAGCCTGACGGGTTTTTAACATCCGTAATCTTGCACCGAATTCTAAATCAATGGAAAATTATTTTCACAGCATTTAAGGTACTTCATGTTGATAATAATCCAATTTGAATAAGGTTTAAACTTTGTAATAGAATCGAAAGTCACAAATGTTATACATTAACCATTCGATGAAATCGCTTCTCCAATATTTAGTATCACAGGAAAGTACATCGTGCACAGTCATATTGTTGATTAACCCAGCATGTTAAATGAAATAAGGAAGCAACATAGTTATGGGCACTCACAAAGGCCTAGCCAAATATAAGTACAACACATTGATGTGCATGAACCTGCATGAAAAAGATCTTGAGCGGTGGAGGTGGGTGGGGCGGGGGGGGGGGGGTGGACAGAGGCGGCTGATTTGTCTAGTGATGGGTCCTTCTGGACAGGTTCCGCTAAGAATTTTAAGAAACATATGTTGGGTCCACCCCCCCCCCCATTTGTTGCAACGGTTGGGCTTGCAGTTTAGATACTTCATCGTTAACCTGAGCGTTCTTTATCAAATTATATCATAAAATAAATCGATATTGTTCCAAGGAAGGTAGCAAACCCTTCCCAAAGTTTGATTACACCGCTGATCATATGAGCAGCTGAGAATTGATCAAATGGATTCCATGTGGAACATACCACATGAACCTTACCGGCGAGTGAATATCCCCCCCCCCTCCCCACACCATAATCCCCTGCCTTCCGTCAGCAATGCCACTGTTTAAAGTTCTCATTGTGACGCCTCTGAAGATATATAAGATTCATAAGCATACCATACTGCAGAATTTATATTCATATTTTGTTGTTGTGCGTTGTATAATAACGTCGATCTGTTTTATTGAAACATCTTCATATGCCCTATATTGAACATCAAATCACCAATTGTTCCAGCTTCAATCAATCATTTACAGGCGGGAACATTGTACGCTATAGTCTGGTATAGGCCTACCTGCCTAACTGCTTTCACTCTCGACACATACACAGTTTAGCAGATAAACCATACCACCATATATAGTAGCGAATGGTAGTATACAGCGAACGAATTCAAAAAGGTCCGCGAGACCGAAGGTCCGCGAGACCGAAAGTCCTTTAATTTCGGTCTCGCGGACCTTTTTTTAATTTCGGTCTCGCGGACCTTTTTTTAATTTCGGTCTCGCGGACCTTTTTTTAATTTCGGTCTCGCGGACCTTTTTTTAATTTCGGTCTCGCGGACCTTTTTTTAATTTCGGTCTCGCGGACCTTTTTTTAATTTCGGTCTCGCGGACCTTTTTTTAATTTCGGTCTCGCGGACCATTTTTTAATTTCGGTCTCGCGGACCTTTTTTTAAATTCGGTCTCGCGGACCTTCGGTCTCGCGGAATACCCCCTCTCAGTTAAGCTGCCTTTCTGCTCGATGCGATTTATTCCTATTATGACCTGGCAGATGAAAATCGCCGCGTTTGCAAATCTGAAGCATGCTGCAACATTTCACGAACGTATAAGGTTACCTCACCCTTAACGCTAACCAAGACAATATAAACACTTCATGAAATATCGAAGGAATCCCATTTCATTCCAAGACAGTAAGACACTTATGAAGAAAAAAGAATACGTGATAATTCCATCATCTAATCTATGATACGTTTTATGTAACATCCTATTATAACAGTTTATCCCCAAAACACACTCCTTTCCTCACCTCCGTATATAAGCTGATTTATCAAGTCTGCGATGGAGGCACAGCTGTTTGAAACCGAGATTCAAAATTAATGAAATAGGTAAACATCGACGTTTGTTATAGACCAAAATAGCAATCCAAAGTAATCCAATAGTTATTGAGAATGCCAAGCTCCCTCTAATCCTACCGTATTGAATATATCGACTTTCAAGCCTAGTGCTATAATAGCATTTTTAGTATTATCACAGACTAGACTTCAGCCTTCAGTTTATTTCTATATACCTCCCCAATATGGGGTATTAGACACTGGTGAAAATAAACATTTACAGTTTACAACAACATATATACATCTACTAAAATAATCAGAAAAGAAAAAAAATGAAATGAGAAAAAACAAGAGAAAAGTACACATGGTTTTGCACCAACCCAGGTACGTACAACAACAACTTAATACTCAGAAATAACAGATTCGGAGCCATTTCTTAAATAGCCACCAACTCGGAACAGGGAAAAAAAGGACTAGATTTCACGATTGGGATATGCATATATATAGAACCCCTCGACAGTTTTGGAGTACTTCGGGTAAGAAAGAAGAGCGAATGCCAATAGACACTCAAGCTCACTATATATTCTGAAGTCTTTTCTGCTTGTTTTTCTTCATTCCTTACAGTGTGTAGCTATGCTTTTTTACAGGTATAAAGTGTAAGTCGAGCAATAAGGAGAATTTAAAGACGTGACGAGTATTGACCGCGTTATAGATATGCGCATGTACACAATTTTGCATTGTTTTAACCAGAAAGAGACAAAATGAAGGCTATGAGACGAGTGGGATCAGGTGGGTTGCCGGTGGGGTCGTTTCACAGAGGTCATTGACATGTGATGCTGACGAATATGGCTGTCGCACATTGTGGGTCGGGGTGAAATGGTGGCACAAAACCAAATTCATTTCACCGATAATCACTGCAGTAGGACTTTCGGCGCTGCGGTATACCCTTAACTCATGTGACAATCCAGCGTGAACAATTAAGTGTGGCATTCAACTTTTGGTAGTGAGGGAGGAGGGGTGGGGGGGGGGTGGGGAGTGACAAAATCACAAAGAAAGATCTGCACGAGGTTAAAAAATATTTCAGTTTCCTTTCGCCTTTTGAACACAAGTGACTGACATTACTTTCCTTAAAAAAATCACATGACTGTTAGCCTGGGACTTTGAAACAACATCAAAATATATCAACGTGGGAGAGGAGAGTGTTTTGTGTTTTTGTTTGGGAGATTTCTCGTTAACATCGTTAACTGAGATGCAAACTACTTAATAAACCTAAAACAAACAAACAAACAAACAAACAGGCACAAAAACAAGCAAAAACAACCAAACAAAAACAAAGCAAACAAGCAAACGTCGTCGTCGTCGTCGATTGCAGCTATACCCATCACATTGTAAGATGGTCAGACATATAGGATAACTGCTCATACTGAAGGTTCCAATAGCTGAGTACATCTTACATTAATAGCTGCACTATGCCCTATAGGATGATACTGAACTATGCCATAAATGTGTCAAAGTCAATAGCGACAGGACAGGATAGCAAGGAGGTATACTCTTTATGATTTTACCGCAGATCAGAGATAGTAGGCAATAAAAGTTTATGAAGTATAATCACCATGGTATATATGAATACCATATATATGAAATGTTTCTGATACTTCAAGTATAAGGCTTATTCTTTTGGGGTTTTACATTTTCCCACAAAAGACAATGACCCCCCCCCCCCCAACCCCACCCCAATGGAGATAGATGCGTCATCAACTGCAGAGACCCCCGTCTAATATTAATGCCAACTGATAGAGAAATTGTATAATTTTTTCTTTTTTTTTCTCTTTTCTGTTTTCTTAGAGTAAGGGTACATCCCGGTAGGATGGGTTTGCCAGGTCTCTGCAGTGGGGCAACCTCCAATTTTTCTTCCTAAGTAGTTTCCATTAATCATTTAAAGCTTCCAACTTACGTGTGCTGCTTGTTACATCAAATAAAGTCAATGAATAGTGAACGACATGCATCCTGAGTATAGCAGGTACGTTCACAAAGGATAACAAAGGCGTGTACTACCCCCCCCCCCCACCCCAAACACTCAGACCTGACGGGTATAGCCTATACATCATTAGGTCAGCTATACCTAAAATATGCGAATGAAACAAAATCTAAAACTTATTTTTGAGAAACTAATCAAACAAGACCAAAGGAGCTACTCAAACATTGTCACCAGATGGCAAATACATTACAAGCACCTAACAACTAAAAAGCTAAAAGAACCATCACTGAAATTACAAAACTATCAATATGCTATAGGAAGATCGAAAATTTGGTTACGAATTACAATAATTAGTTATCATACTGCCATCACATGAGTATTTATCCTTGAATTGACTCTCCTTTTACTTTATCTGAATATTCTCAATGTCTGGACTCTCCAAGCATATACGTTGGAAAACTTATTAATTTTATATGATGTGCTCTCTGATAAAAAGTTGGAGACATTACAGAAACTGCACGTACTTGGTAGAATTAACCATGCAACAATTTTTTTGCTAAGAGTTCACTTACTGAGTCAACTTACCGATTTTCTCTCTATGAACTACAAGTTTCATTACCGAGATTGCGTCCTTTAAGCTGTATAGTGCTGTAAATGCTCACAAAAATGACGTAACTCGAGTTAATGCACTAACTAAATTGAATGAAAACACAGTTTCGTTGATGTTATCGTAACAATCAATTGATGACAATCCCAGATTCAACCGACGTATTCAATATACACAACAGGAACTACATAACCACACGATAATATTTTGAATTGTACAACCTTGACCGCAGGATAGATTACACAGCGTCATGTAACAAGTTAGCCTGCGTGAAACAATACCTCACAGATAGTTGTTGTGGGTAATTGCCACTATATGGTTTCCTAAGGAAACCTTCCTTTTGTCCACGATTAGAGTTTTAATCCTTCCAGAGATTTCATTTCACTTTACGAACTATTCAGCCGAAAGAATGGGTTTCTCCCATTCTCCTGATTTTGGATTCAAAACTGACTTTCACCATGGAGGTGTTTTTACCTCCATGCTTTCACTGACATTTCTGACTGATTGAAGCGTGACCTACATAAGGATATTTACCTCTCATAAAGCTATGTGCATGGAATAACTAATGCGACCACTTCATGTGTAACTCCATTTACACGATAACCGTGATCTCCTCAGTACGATTCAACTTGTGTCCCAGAGTCTCGAGGATTAAGAAAGGATGAGGCAGTTAAACAAAAGTAGGACCGGGGGGGGGGGGGTAGGGGAGGGGGGAGGTGTTTTGACATGTTGGGTGATATAGATAGTTATGTGTCGGGACGTCGAGGCACAGCAGCGTTAAAATACTCACGATCTAGCATTGGCCTATGTTAAGCAAAGTATATAAACAGTTTCACTTTATACCGCAGTAATAAGCGAAATATGTCTGCAACCTTAAGGTAAAAATATACACGAGCTATATTCTTGAAGAAAAAATCCTACCTTTTTGGGAAAATATCGGTAGCTGACACTCAATGTAGATATGACGATGGAATTAAGTTTGTATATGAAAGGATTCCTTGCAGGCGGTATGGAAATTAATGTAACAACGGCTCAGTATTCACAAGGTCCTGGTCTATTTTTATTTACCCATTGTGTACTAAAATTATGAGTCAACCAACTAGTCTCGATTGGTCTAAATGTGGTGACTGCATGCATATAAATCCACAGCCTTGAAAGAATTGCATTAAACAATACAGTAGTTTAACACTTATGGCACTATATATACAACAGAAGCCCTACTTACTATGCGTGTCGTGGGAAATCATAACAAAAGGTAAAGTTCAATTGACTCGCCAGTTCCTCTATTGTTTTGTAGGTCATTTACAGTTATCCATTCATGCGGCTCGGAATGGCAAGTTGATATTCACACATCTATAGAGTTAAATATTCGGAAAAATATCCATACATAGAAATTGAAGGCCCATGATTTCTCGGGAGAGGAGAGGAGAGGAGAGGAGGGGAGAGGAGAGGAGAGGAGAGGAGAGGAGGGGAGGGGAGAGGAGAGGAGGGGAGGGGAGAGGAGAGGAGAGCAGAGGAGAGCAGAGGAGAGCAGAGGAGAGCAGAGGAGAAGAGTACCATTCCTAACCCAATGTACACACAATTTTGTAACTATTTACATTTTTAATTTCTGTTAAGTTTAATCGTCTTAATCAGTTGGAGATACCCTAACGAGATGTCCAATTACTGACAGGTTCATCAAACAGCCCTAGGCCCTGCAGAGAGTGAAATTCCACCTGGTTCATGTTTGCTAAAAAATGTTGACAAGATATAAAGCAATTGACTTGACGAAATCCTTCAAGGTTTTTTTTGGCGCCAATTGGATACAATAATACAGATATATATAACTTACGATTTTCTTTTTCATTAATATTCAATAAAGAGTGGAATTTATCACAGTAAACGTTCAAAACTTAGAAGATATTAATTGAGCTTCAGATTACATGAAATCGATAGTAAGCGATTGGCTTTCCATCATATCCTCTAAACTCCTCTTATCTTAATACATCGTCATTATGATCAACATAAGAAAAGATAAACTGATCTGTAAAGAAATTGAATACGAAACAGAGAAAATAATGAACTGACGAAACCAATGAACTTGATTTTACCGTCAACAGCATCGACTTTGGTGTCCTGAGAATTATACAAAAACACCTTGGGCTTTACTAAAATAGATGGCGCTCTATATATTTTGATGAAACCGTTTATATATATATTGGGAATTTACAAGTTTAGTCCGCACCTATTGTATGTTACATGCAAAATAGAACAGAGCAACAAATATATCACATATATAATAACATCAATTCCTATATCACAGGAGACACAGAGGTGTGTGGGGGTGCTTTCTGTGAAAGAATAGGAGAGTGGTGTAGGGGGGGGGGGGGGGGGGGTATTGGAGGGGCATTACTCTTCAGTCACTGAAATAAGTTTGCGTGTTATAAACATGATACAAATCTGCAAATATATTTGTCAGTGACCGCAAAGTTGATACATTTTCCAAAGAATTAATTGCATGATTGAGATAGAAAACGGATTAAAGTACACGTCATAAATCACTTCACTTTTATTGTATGGACGTATTAAGGTGTACATAGAAACTTTACATACAAGAATTTTGGCGGACGAATCGTAAAACACAATATTCTTATTTCAAAAATAAACGCGGGACCTCGAGTGGGAACTGACGAGAAGAGAATTTTAATATGTAATACTGACGCGCAACGTATCATGCCGAAACAGCTTGATTCCTTTACTGGAATATCACGATTGGTCGTAAGGATTGCGTATTAAAGACTTACATAGCCTAAGAAAACATATGATCATCTTCGTGATTGAACGAATGATCTGATTTAAGGGAAATAATTTAATTCCCAAATTTAAAAACAATGACAATAACATTGTCGGCAAACAGGTTTAATTCAAAGAAAACTGGTTATTCACCAGTCTGTAATATAAGCCCCGTAGATGAAATATCATATTGATAGGGTTATGATGTGAATGTAACATTAAAATTAACAAACTGGTATAAGTACCTTCCCTCAGTTCATTGGCTTTGTTGATTAGTTATATATAAAGTGAGGGGTTTGTACTGAATGCGAGGGTTACGAGGAGGTTACAAATGTGCATCTAACAGTCTCAATTCTTTTTGGATAATTATGATATGGCCGGATATCACAAACAGGAGATAACTATATAGATTGGAGATAGATGATGTTGCCACTAACCTTCTTTTAGGAGAGCTATGTGCTGCCGATAATCATAAAATGAAAATATTTACATTATCCAGTCATAAGGGAAAAATCATCGAGTCAATCCAAGTTGTCTTAGTAATAAATATGGTTTTCCTTTTAATAATATCATTGCCAGGTATCACATAGCCGGGGAATGGGTTGGGTGCGGGCGAGCACAAGGGGCATATATAATACAACCAAGGGCGGGGGTGGGGGGGGGGTTAATACCGTTGTATAGAGTCATACAATTCGATTTAAACACTTTATATTTCATTCTTTGGAAGTTCCGAAGAAAAATAAAAATAAGATATAATCAAAATAGAAGAGTCTCTCGGTCGTTGCCACCCGGCCCTCCTCTTCCCGGGAAATATCATCCACACTAAAGATATCTAGATATCATTGGTACACAACTTATCGCATATTCAGCCCCAGTAACTTATTTCAAGATTGTCGTCATACTGGTAATTATTATTTGCCAGCCCCCGTAGAAGAGAATCCTTACCTGGTGGATCGGGTGGGGGTTAAAGTGGGGTTGAAGTGGGGGTCTTTCGATCAGGGCATACCATCATCTCACACAATTACTAAAATGTAGTATTATTAAGTTCCTTTACCCTTAGAAAACGTCCAATGACCAAATGG
>KN894756.1:4059-14354 GCA_000934455.1 Apostichopus parvimensis
ATATATAGTCCAACGGGTCATTCAAACCCAGACTCTGTAAACTTCACAGCATCTACTTCTTGCACTGTGTAATATATGTGGCGATTACCCTAATCATTACAAAGCGTAAATATAATATCACAATATGTTTCCATGGAGATAAACTCGAAAGATTTCTCCTACAAAGGCGACACATCTCTATGGTTTCACCTATATCCTGCAGTAATCAACGATTTGAATTAAATGTAGCCTAGCCTAAGTTGGTTCGTTGCCTTCGTGATCCTTAATCGTGTATTAAAGGGTCGCCCTCTACTTTTCGTCACTCGCGTTACTGCATGGGGTGTCGTTTTATCTTGACCGGCCGTAAGCTAACGTAATGTAATTGTTGATGAATAATTGATGGAACAAAACAGGGATTTCCAAGTTTCATAAATGTGCAAATAAAACAAGACCATTCTCAGCTAGGCAGTATTTTTGGTCATCTAAGTGTTGCAGGCCTGCTCAGAAATTATTTGCTAATACTCCACACGAGAATGCACAATGTTCTGTGTTCAATGGTTGTGGTTTATTGCTGGGTTTCTCCATCGCATTAGCTGCATTTATAGGATTTTGAGGTTATGTGGAATATTTCCATAGTAGAGAGAATGTTATGATAAAACTAACAAAATTATGAAAATGTAAATATTTTGCATAATCCAGTGTTGGGTGTTTCATCATAATTAGTCGAAGCATTTTTAATAAGAAAAAAAGAAGAAGAAAAAGATGAAGGAAAAGAAAAAGGGACAAATTCAACAGACTACAAAACTATAAACTTTTGCATTCATATTGCTACTGAGATGCAACTCGGTGTATCGGTTTGCAAATAAGCATTATAAGTTTAAATCGTTCTGTTGTTGTTGCAACTAATAAGATGAGTATCACTGTCAGAATTTCTCATTTGTTATCGGTACAGTTGTATTACTTGTGGCCTTGAGCAAGATAAATTTCCTTCTAAAAGCACGCCTTAGTCTTTCAGTGTAATCTACAACCTTCATCGGTTTTTATAAAACAAATACTTCCGAAGTATCTGACCATAATCACTTGACTGATGGTGAATTTAAACTTAAACTCTCTTTGTATATGATATATAACCAAGGCATAGTCTTTCTGCTCCATTATGACACGGACAGACAGGCGCGTAGCCAGGAATTTGCCAAGGGAGGGGCGAACCTGTAGGCAAATTATCAGAGCCGTAGATTCGGCATTGGAAACTATCTAAGCGTAGCGCCACCATGGGTTGGCGCGAAGCGTACAAGAAAATTTTGGCCGAAAACGCCTCCCAGATCGCTGGAAATGGCACTTCCTAGGGCATTGCAAGTTGCTTTTAAGCATTTTCTATTTTGAAATTACTAGTGATATCATAAAAACGTACAAAAGAAATATGCTCAAGGGGAAGGGGCGGGGCGGTCGCCCCTCCCCCCTTGGCTACGCGCCTGCGGACAGATGCATGCTCTGAATCTTACAATAAAAGCCTCATATGACCAGTATTAGACCTATAGCCCTCCTTGCAAGTTGGTCCGGTTTGATAAGGAGTCACAGATTGCTTGTCCATATTTCTGCCCGCAATATATATATACACTTGCCATTTCCTTTTGTGATTTCTCCATTCATTTTTTTATATTATTTTTATTTGAAAGGTAAAATTGTACTCATACTTACATTTAATCGATAGCAGAGTAAGGTAAGAGGAATAAATGAGATTGATGTGATGACTACAGCCCAGTCTCTCTTTCCGTGTAGTAAATCCAGGTACGTTCTGTAGTTACCATGTACTTTACATTTAAACCCTGGTTTAATAGCCCTTTTATTTCCTTCTCGGTTGCTGTGAAAAGAATTTAAGGAGTGAAAAAAGAGTAAATAAATCAATCAATTTATTTCATTGAAAACAGTGATCGTAAGCAATACACTGGAGAAAGCAAAACTACAGTTATGAAATGTTTCCCCGAAAGAAATAGGGGCGGTCTTGAAGAACTTAGCATGCATACACTTCGAATGCGTGACCTGATGATTAATTCACTGTGGCTTCAACTTTGAGTATACAACGGTTCTGTATACTGCCGTGTTAAAAGAATCTAACTGTAACAGCAATTACAGACTTTGCGATCCGCGTTAAAGTCATTGCCGACTTTGCAATCCGCGGTCCAAATCTTCTAGGTCGGTAAAAAGTGACTCCATAGTGTTCCCTTTCGGGAAACCAAGAAAAATACTTTTATTACAAAATATAAAAAAAAATAAAAAACTTATCAGCGACCAAACTTATCCGACATAAAACATAAATGGTGTCAACATCTTATCTGATTATCATATTACGTTATTATCATTATCATTACTTTAATATTATCTTGTAATATGTACGTAACATGCAACATAAAGCATGCATAGCCATGTCACGAGATCTCCGTGTTGACGTTAATGATGATGGTAATAATGATACATCGGGAGCCTTTAACAGATATCTGGATACTCACTGAAACTATAGAGTGGACCCGCTAATGGCATTTGCCAGTATTATATCACTGTCGTTAATGAAACGCATTTGATTTGCTCTTTATAATAAGAGACGCGAAGCAGTGTTTTTGTGAACTTTTAGAATACTGACACATATATGCTCTCCGACGGATCTGGTAACTTCTTCTACAGTAAACGAATGAATGCTGTGATTACCTTATTCGCGAATGTAATGATGGCGGGAGGGTAGGGGTGTGGGGGGGGGGTAGATATAAGTAATTATGTCGATAATTACTTGCTAAAACTAATATTCATACCGATTCTAATATATATTATGATAATGCGAGTCATCAGATGCGATAGTCGTATAAGAGTTGAAGCCTTCAGGATAAATTATAGAATGAATTCTTTACAAGAAAAAAAATAATAAAAATTATCACTCAATAATTCTTATTAATGTATTGTAGTGCAAATCAGAATTAGTAACAAATAGGGGAAATTGCATACAAAACACTACGCGAGATTAATCTCAACGGGATATTGTCAGTTCAGTGGTAAAGGTATATTTTCAAATCTAAAAGAGGAAATTAAACACCAATATAAAGGGTTGAGACATTCAAGCTACTCAACGAATTCTACCCAAGAAATTATAAAAGATATGGATTTCTCACGGTGTGATATTTGTCATGGGATTGTGGAATTACATCGACTTATCAACCTGAAATATAGACCCACTACTTGTTAACGATTTTCTAGCTCAACAGTATTGCCCACAATTATATACACCAGAACTTCAACTAATTGAGCATTTAAACTTTAACGGGCATTTTGCTGGTCTTTCAATTATTGTTTTCCTCACTGGTTATCTAAATATTTACTTACACGTACGGTTCCCAATGCCGCGGGAGAATGCGAAGGTAATGAATTTTCGGGAAAGACAATTTTCAAGAAGCAAAAAATCTCAGCAGATTAATAAACTAACATTTGGTGCTAGTAGTCCGTACTGACGATATTTAAAGATCGTGCAGTATCGGCCTCAAAACTTTAGCATCAAAAGTTTAGTATGCTTATATTGCTTGAAGTTTTCAAAAGTGGGTGCTGACCCTCCAAGTCAACTTCCGGGACAGACGGGATCTTCTAAAGAGATATTCAAATATCTCAGACGAAGAGAATGTTCAAAATGGTGGTAGTAACATGAGTATTGTAACAATTCATAATCATGGACGTTAAATATGAACCTAAGTGACTGACTTCGGTCAGCTTGCGGCTTTGATAAGCCAATGAGGCTTTTTCGCGAGTTCCTGCTTGCAGGAGGATCTAAAATACATACATACATACTTATATTGAAGGTTGAGCATGGGTGACCATTTTTTGAATTTCTAGCATATTTGGGGTCAATGCTGTTGACCTATACATTCTTCGCTTAAATACAAACCGACGCCTTTGTTTAACACATTTAAAAACTTTACATTGTGATGGAATCGAAGCGGATCATCCGATCGACACATGAGAATGGCTTTGTAGTTTAGTATATGACTCACATGTCATCGGCAGTACATTGCTTGCAGCCTGTCATACTAGTGCACGAGCATTGGTCCCTGGGATTCGCCATCCTGCCTCTACACTTGCCACATAAGATACAGCCGTTACTATCTGCTACTCGTCGATAAGGTCGTAAATGAATTTGGTAAAGATCGTACACCACAATTGAGGTTATGGCGATGACTTCGGCTGATCCGGTAGATGTCACTGACATTAAAATGATCAGTACGATCATCACATGACCTCTGTAACCAAGAACTTCGTTAGCAACAGCGACCGGTACAAGACCTACAGAAGTGATGCAGTTAAAGTGATAGTTAAGTTGTATAGAGATAAATAACGAGCAATTATTACAATGTAAGGATTTAACCATACACCCTGACTCAATGAATGTGATATTTATAAACAAGACAAATGGAAGCTCAATAGTGGGACGAATAGATGAGGGGGAAGGAGTGGGGGTGGGCGAGACCTTTCTTAGATTTCTGTTTAAGTATAACTATCACTAATTTCACTATAGGTTAGTGATTAGATTTTGGTCCAACTTTAACGTCCGATTCAAGCTGTACGTGATGATTCTCTCATTTCTTTAACCCAGATCCGAGCACACACAGGCGTGCGCATGCGTTAAAGCCTTGCCAGGTATTTTTGTAACAATAGGAGCGAATGAATGAGAAGAAATTAAATCTTTGTGCTTTAAAGACAATAATTAATGGATTTTCAACTTTACCTTGACCAATTTCATGAGGTGTGAGTAACTCTTGACCCCAGTAAGTACTGAGAGAGACATAAGCCAACCCCATTGTGGTAGCGAAAGCAAACGGGACAGCAAACCAGACCAGACCACCGAGTAAGAAGCCCCACATTCCCTGTTTAGGTTTAGCCGCGACACTACTCTGCCAGTAGGACTGATCAACAAACACTGTGCCAAAATTACCTGACGGATAAAATAATACACAAGATATGCATTTCAAATGATGAGAAATTGGAAAGATACCATTGTAAAGATAGGTGAACCGAGTTAAGGTGTTATGGAGGGGAGGGGGAAGGGGGGAGGGGGTAGGGGGTAGGGGAGGTAGATGAGTGACAATGCAACTTCGGGACATAAAAGAAAGATTCGGTTATTACAGTTTTTAAAAAAATCATTCTTAACCCACCAATCCCACTAGTGGAACAGAATGTATATTTTATTGTTTTTTTCTTATTTATTATATTTCTTTTTATTTTATCTCCACTTCCGTATATACACGCAATGCTAGGCTGCTAAAAAAGGCTCAAAATGCTAACAAGTTTGCTAAATTTCTTTCCATGACGGTTATGTAAGTTCAGATTATATACCCAGACATTGAGGCCCGTGTAGTACTTTAGACAAATTTATATGTCTCAAATGACTTGACTGTTTTAAAGCAAATTAGTTATTAACATATGAATATAATTGGTCATTGTTTCAGTTCTCCGCATAGTGTAAATAACGTTGATTAAAAAATAAACTTCTTAGTTGGTTTTAGAATTGTCAGTAA
Source organism: Apostichopus parvimensis (assembly GCA_000934455.1). Taxonomy (NCBI): domain Eukaryota; kingdom Metazoa; phylum Echinodermata; class Holothuroidea; order Aspidochirotida; family Stichopodidae; genus Apostichopus; species Apostichopus parvimensis. The sequence goes on from KN894756.1 coordinate 9,588, forward strand.
GACTTACAATCAAATTCAACATGCTGCTTGATACTTCATAAGGGAATTTAAAAATGTACAATAGAAAAAGCTATCAAGTCGGGAAGATTTGTGAAAAGTCACTCACATTTGCTAATACTATAGTCCTGAGCCCCCAATGAGGGCTTACGTAGTTTATAACTAAAGGTTCTTCTGTAAAATCATGGTTGAAGAGGGAACGTTAACATAATAATAATTTTGAAATGCTGATAGATAAAACATTTCGTTATTCTCAGCGTAGTTACTTAACGAGTATAGACACGATGCCTTTATGTTGAGTTGGATTCAAAACAACATGATGAAATATGCAGGTTGTGCTTTCACTCCTGTATTTGTTTTTAAGGAGAAGTGACCCTTTATTTAAACATCTCGGGCTCATCAATATAAGTGGCTGGATGACTTAGTCTAACACAGAAAACCACTGGATCAGTTACTCAGATGCAACATAAACCTCAAATAAGAATTTAAGGGTCTCAACCATAAATTCTGTCAATGACAATTATTGGTGTTGAATGTCGTCTACATGAAGTAGGCCTAAACAGTACCTGAGTTATTCAAATTTGAATAAAAAAGCGATGAACATTAATGTTGACTCCCCTCACTGAGGAGCCGGTGTTATCATCAATTTAGCCCTACAAAGACATTTTAGCTTACTTTGAAAGGGGCATATCATGAGAACCGGACTTTTCATTTACATATTACTTTGTTGCTGTTGTTTGTTGTTTGTTGCTGTTGTTTATGTTACTCGTTTCTTGTTTTTTTGCAGTCAATCTTTCAAGTCAACTTTCAATTTTTTGTTTGTTGTTGTTGTTGTTGTTATGTGTTTGTTTGTTTGTTTCCTCTTCACATAAAATGGGAAATGATTTGATATGACAAACAAACTTGTATGTCTGGAAAATCATGTACCAGTTATGACAAAATCATGAGATTGTATCTAGTATTGATTTGATCTTTTCTGTCAATAATACAACCATGGAATTCATTACTAATGGAGTCTTCATAGCAGAATCAATTTTTTTAACAGGAATATAGTCTCGATTTGGTATAGCTTAGAGGAATACATCGCATCAAAAAGAGGTAGAAAATATAAATTGATTAGTTTTTGTAATTGTTATGCACGATGCGACTTCAAAATTAAGACGAATTATATTGTTAACTGAATTGAAATTTATTCAAAATTGATGTATTTTTCATTTATAAGATTAAAGAAATGTTGACGAATTATGTTTATAAAACTTATTTAAGATCTTGCAAAGGATCTTTTCTTAGGGCCAATACCGTTTCCATTTTATTAAATAAGGGGGGAATCAATGTTTGGAAGTATGCCATAAATAACCAGACATATTCGATCTAGGTAGAGCAGACGAATAGATCTGTTAACATAAAAGAACAGTTTTATTTTTTAATTATAAAATATAGAATGCCTTGAAGAAGTAGAAATGAATGTTTCGGTGATATCGACAATTCTTTAAAAAGTTCTTTAAATGATATATTTTTTATCCTCATAAATGTAACTTGTGCACGTGGCCGGGTTTCCATTTCATAATCTGAATATTCTATGGTTATAAAATCAATACACACATACGCATCTCTATAAATAAATCTTATACGATTCAAGTTGCATGTAAATAATCCCAATGGCCTAGATATCATCCCGGTAAAATTTCTATTCATACTTCAGATTAAGATCTAGAAATTACAAAATTAAAAATTAAATGGGTCATGAAATAAGCTACCATAAATAACACATTGTTTGGCTAGCGTAATTCAGGTATGGCGGTATGATCACTACACTGTACTTGATTATATCGCGACAGAAGCGAATTGTAAGTTTCTCTCCGTAGATATAATGGCGATACAATGACAAACTTTCTTTCAGCTACAATAAGAAAGATAACATTTGGCTAATGCTTTTCATATTCGAGTGACTTAATGGGCAGCACCTTTTCACATTCGGCTTGAATCTTAACTTTTAAGGATGGTTACCTTATACTACGGGATGTTCGTTAATTCTAGAAAACCTTCAAAGGAATTATGAGCAAAGAGAACAATACTTTTTAAAAGTGAGAGGTACTTATACAAAATTGCAAAGTACGATCTTATATAAGTCACATATTTTAAAGGGATATAGTGTAGCTTCATTCATCGTTTAACATTATTGCTGAAAAGCTGCAGTCTGCATATGTATAAAGTTTGACAACCACATTCTAAACGGTTGTATAATTTTAAGGGGCAAAATGGTGATTTTTGTATTTTTATTTTTTCTAAATGAATCTGGAAACATCAGAGATGTTGATGTCAACATGGCAATTGAGATTAATATAAAAAAGTTATTAGTGTCTGATGCAAGGTCAGGCAGGCACCGGGATATTTATTTAAGGCAATTGTGTGGGTCAAAGCAGTATCGATATATGACACTGTGAATCCAAAATGGGAATATGTTTGTTTTGAACATACACACGATACAGATGTGACACATTAAGGGAGATTCTTTCTCTAAATAACGGTAACAATCATATCACCAGTCTGGCCCTTGTTTAACGTCTTCAGATGTTGCATGAAGTATATTATGAGAATGCATTCGTTACCTCACGTTCCGCGGGCTCGGTATAATTAACACCGGGTTTCGTGCTGCAGTACCTGAACTCTTCTCGAAAAGGTTCGTGTAAATGTAGCCTATAGGTTGATGAATATCCTAGGCCTCTTATTCGAGAATTACTTTCATTTGTGATCTTACGTTAGTAACGAGTTAGAATTTCTTTTCTTTTCACAATGTCGCTTCATCTAACTCAGGTTAGTTTATTTTATTCACCCACATATACTTTGTATAAGTCTTTAGGCAAGGTTTAGTTTTCCATTTCATGAATTTAAAAAAGGATTTTGTTAATCGTTTGAAGGACATAACGCTTGCATCAGGATTTATGAATGTTTTGTTTGCATTTAGTTCTTAAAACAAAGTACTGCATATAAATAGCATCGGTTTTTGTTTTATATTATTGTAAAAGATGACGGTGATATTATTTCAAAATTTTGTTAGTAAGTATATAGAACCAACAGTTTTTCATTTACTCATGTGTAATTTCTTACTTGTAGAAATACTAACTTTAAATAAATACAGATGGCTTAAATCCAAAACAACATCGTTTTTCGTGATTCTGTTAACACCGAGAGTTACAAGGATATTTGCAGATCCTTTTCTTGAATTAAAAACAAATTGACCTAATCGCCCTGGTCCATTAGCAAATGAAGAGAACATATTTCATGCAAGAACTGTAGAATGGAAATCTGTTTTAACTGTTTCCCTGCGTTGCATTTGCGAGAACCTAATATCGTTGAGTACCCGAGGACTGTGGTTTCAGTTTTGCCAAACATAATGATAGAGACATACATAACAGACGCGAAGGAATTGACAGTTGAAGATGAATTTAATGCAGAGGAAATCAGGACTGAGGCGGATCCGCAGGGAGAAGGGAAAGAGCATGATATTAGAGAGAGAAGGAAGTTGAGTGTATTCTGAATCTGGACGGACAAAAACGCCGAAGGAGGGACTGGGGTGGGGCGGAGGGGGGATATGGAGGGGAAGGAATAAAAGAAAAGGAGAAGGGGGACGTATTGGGATGGAAAATAGAGGCACAGGTAGGAACCCAAAACCACAACACCGATGACGTAGACGTTTTGTTGAAACCCAAAAGTGAAACGATATTTCGTATCCCATGAGTGGTGGCGTTTTTAATAAGCAAGCAATCACGTGACAATATAACTAATATATATAATAGTATGAATCAATATCCTCACCTACAACATTAATTATTCCGAAAATAAAACCATCCAGAGATATAAATGTGAGGTAGCTATTTTCCTGATTGCCGGGTGGACCCTCCGAGCAATTAAGCAAACTGTAAACTCTGTTGATAGACCCTGTAGAAAACAAAGACAAACAAATTAGTGAGGCAAGGTCATCACTTTACTATTAACAATTAATATGTCATGTATAGCATTGCATATTAAACTGGTAGACTAAGCTTATATTCTGCAAGACTGCCACCTTTCCATGGGTTAAGGTTGAACTGTCCGAAAACTAAGAATAATACCTTAGCCACCATTCTTTTTATTCTTTTTTTTCCTTCTTTTTTTTTCGTTTCAAAGGTATAGATTGGAATGTTGTCGTATTGTGGAAATATCGCCTTACAGATTCCTTATCAAAATGAGAGTATTTGAAAAATAAACTGTGACCTTTTTTTGGGAAGGTGGAAGGGGGTGGGGTGGGGTGGGAGGGGGAGGTGTGCATATCTTCACAGATATATTTTATTTGCTTGGATGTTGAAGAGGATGCAATAAACTACTGTTGGTCCAAAAATCAGTAAGATTGAAGGTTATTTTGAGGCTTTTTAGAAACTTGTGATTGAAACATGACGATTCCGCAACAAAAGGTGCAGGCTGGCTGACTGATGAGTTGGAGAGTATACTATTAGGTCAAGTTTGTAAAAGTTCTAAATTTAAAAACAAATGAGATATGATATTGTAAAAGTTAAGAATTGTTAAATGTTCTATGCTATATGATAAATGCCTGTACATAACGCACCCCTTTAATTGACAATGTAACCAGTGTCACCTTGAACTTCCACTACAATGGGTTTAGCAAGCGTTAGTTCATTTGAATTAAAAACACTTCAATTCCTTTGAAATGGACTCGCTTTCGTTATATTTAAAGTGCATCCTTTTCTAAATGAGAATAGACAATATATCAGA
>KN894757.1:5065-21734 GCA_000934455.1 Apostichopus parvimensis
CATCAAAATAGCAAAGTATTTACTGAGTGAGTATAATAAATCATGATATAGCATTAAACAAACTAAGAATGAGCACTCAATCATAACATATCCAAATACCAACTATTAATGCAAACTAACTCATTACCATGTATCAAACCACAGAATATGAATGCAAACTTCATCAAAATACCAAAGTATTTACTGAGTGAGTATAATAAATCATGATATAGTATATAAAACAAACTAAGAATGAGCACTCAATCATAACATATCCAAATACCAACTATTAATACACACTAACTCATTACCATATCAAACCACAAAATATGAATGCAAACTTCATCAAAATAGCAAAGTATTTACTGAGTGAGTATACTGTAATAAATCATGATATAGCATAAAACAAACTAAGAATGAGCACTCAATCATAACATATCCAAATACCAACTATTAATGCACACTAACTCATATCATTATCAAACTGTACAGAATATGAATGCAAACTACATCAAAATACGTCCCTAATAATGTACATTGTAAAGAAGTAGAACTTATCATGATATATCAAAATACTGACTAAGACCAGAAAGGAAATGGCCAATAACATAGTCTGAACAATTTTTGAAACTGATGAAAGTCCAGGGATTGTTTAGAAACAGTATGACCTAAAATAAGGTCAACCCTTATGAGTCACTCTGTGACCATTGTCCATCTGAGACCACCAAAGTAAAGCACAGATTAGAAAACTAGTAACTCTTGCAAACAATATGTACACAAACAATTCAAAAGTATTAGCAGCACAGAGCATACTAGAAGGATTAACAAATGGCTACAACTGGATGAAGAATATTGGATTTTGAAACCTTGATATCAACTAGGCACTTGCAATCGAAACTCTCCATAATTGCAGGACTTTCTCTTTACCTAAAACCTTCGGAAAGTCATAGATTGCGTTCAATGACCAATTTACTACACCTCTCTCCAGAATTTGCAGGACTTTCTATTTTACCTAAACCTCCAGTAAATCACATAGATTGTGTTCAATGACCAATTTCTTACACTTGGGTAATGTCTTAAAGTACATTAATTGCTTTATAATGATCTCAAAATGATTGTCTGAAAACTAACAATTATGATTAAACAATATTGCCTTTCCTTTCAAACTGGATTGTGTAATTTCATATCCTGGTACAATAATTTGAGGGTTCTTTCAACTTCTTTGACTTCTCTCATACAAACCTGTGTAAAGGTTGTGTTGTGAAACAAGTGGAAACGCCCTGTAACATACTCAACTTTGAATAATGCAGCTTTTTATTAAAGTTGTAACTTTGTAAGTAGTATGTATTTAACCTATGGGAGTCATAGTTCAAAGCAGCAACATCTAGAGCGTTTATATACTGCTTGTACATAACAATATATCGAAGTGAATTTCCTTGTCAAGAGGACATGGGATTTGTAACCTTGATATGAAACACTGACAAGTAACAGACTTCCCGAGAGGGGAACTTGCCGGTCAGCATAATAGCCCTGTCATATTTCCTGCTACTATTGTTGAAACTAGATATGAAAGGATGCAGTGCTGGCTTCTGACGCATTGTTTCCTTATATTTTGACTTTTCATAAATTCAAATCTGTAATATGCAAGCTTGTCAAAGAACAGCAAGCAACTGTGTCCAACAGTGTTTCAGACTTCAACTTTAGAGTCTCAGTACATGTTTGCCAAATTTAAACTTTGACCTTTCCAGCTTACTGCAATAAATGCTAAGTGAAAATGACACAGTTCTATGCAATTTCCATATCAATATTCAATATTGTTATTGATTTATCTGTCGTTAAACATTTTGAGCTGCATGAAATTCGCCAGATTTATTAACGAGTCCGTAGATTCTACAAACTCCAATCAACATTTGCAAGCCCCGCTCAACATATCATGCGCCAATCAAATTCAAGTTCTACTTAAAAGAAGTCTTCAAGTCATCTGTGTGGAGGAATAACCTATGCAGCTCAATCTGACTGTGTTGCATATATTCTAGTGAGACTGGTACAAACTATATATATACAACTAAAAAGGCTATCAACAAATATCCAGCTATTTCATACATCTAAATGATATAGCATAATTCAAATGTACACAAAGATAGTCATCAATAACTAACTAACAGCTACATGGTAATTGTATATGTACAGGGAGTTAAGGAATCCATATAGAAGTTAAATTTATTCAAGTGTAGGTGAGGTAAATAACTGAAATGGCATTATTGAATTCTGTAGACTGCGTTTAGTGTAGGACACAGTACGCATTAGCAAGTTTACATGATTACGCATATCCCACCACTGTACTAAATGTAGGTTAAACATCTATGGATCTTTGACAGTTGTCTGATTAAGATAGGTTAATTGTTATATATATATAAGTGATTTACTTTAATGGCTATCCAACAGGCCTCGACAAATACGGTCGCCAACTCGCCAATGGCGACTAGAATTTGCGACTGGCGAGCAAAAAATGCATTACGCTCGACATTTTGGCGAGTGGCTCATTCGCTCACTGCCTTTATACGATAGGCTTACTATTAACTTGTGAGCCAATCAACAAAGGCCTATTGCCTAATATTACACATCACAGTAGAATTATCAAGTGCACTGTTACAAGTAGGTCCTAAGGAACAGCTCTGTTCACCAGCTCGAAACTAATTTGATACTAATCGACTAAATGATGTACGATAGGTGTAACCAAACTGGAAAACTACAAACTTAAATAAATGCGTAACGACAACTCAAACAGGGGTAACGCATGAATATCATGTTTTAAACACTTTTGACGAAGCGCAATTTAAATAGATCGTTTTTGCTGTAAAGAACTAACAGTAACACTAAACCGCGATATCCTAAGTTAGGCCATATGGCCTAGGTAGTATATACTACCTAGGCTTATATCACACAAACACTTTGCGAGAAAAAATGGTGAGTAAATTTAACGTTTTGGCGAGTAGAATTTTAGACTCGGTCGCCAGTTGGCGAGTAGTATTAAAATTTTTTGTCGAGGCCTGCTATCCAATGTAACACATTCACTACTTTTGTTAATATCAGAAAGTGTACAGCCTACATCCTAAGCCATGGAAATTATTCATTTACTTGTTTCACTATAGAACTGACTCGACATGAGGCAGTTTTTATGGAGGAGGTAAGCAATGCTCGAAAAACACCTAGTTTTGGCAGTGAAATCTGACACCAAGGCACTTTTGTATTCCTTACACATTCTTAGTGCAATTGAATCATGCCATTTGGGATTAAGACAGCCCTTAGAATGTGATGTGTTAAAGCGCTCAAATTTGAGGGCACTTTGAAATTTTAGGGAATTCCCTAATTCACATTGATGTCACTGAGTCAATACTGGTTACTGCACGTGTTTATAAGAATGTGCAGAACAAAACAGCTCACTGCAATTTTGTGTACTGCCATAAAACACTCATATTATAAATAATTTTTCTTGGTTATTCTTGGTTCTTGGTTAAAGTTATTGCCAAAATATTTTACGTTATCATCATTTGCAAGCTTTTAGTGGTTATTGATATGAATCGGAAAAGATTTTCACACATTTTGACTTATTAAGAAGATTATGTCCTGTCAATGGGTACCGGTTTGGGGAATGTTTTCGTGTATTTTCTATGCCATGGGATAAGCTGTTTACTGCAGTTTTTGGCAAAGAATGACCCAATTTTATGGCGATGGCAGGGAAAGGAATTTTGGTGAAGTTTTGAAAGTGAACTGTATCTTCACAAGGAAATGGGAGGGGGGAGGGAGGCGGAGGGAGAGCTAAAATAAGAAAATTGTGTTCCACACTGAGGTATATATACTGTAGCTATGTTTGCAAACCCTACAGGCACTCTGAAGGATCTAAAGATTATTTGCTAATGCTTTGCACTACTGACTTCTGCTAAACTTTTATGATTGCAGATATCGGCGCCACCTGGAAAAAAAGTTGTTCCATAATTTTAAGACCTCAGGCTAAATCTCGTGCCGATTGCCCAGAGAGCTTTACGACCGTAAGTGTTTATTTTAACCGGGTCAGAAGCACAGCTAAGTCGAAGGGTTTATGGGTGAGCATTGTATCTTCTCCCAAAGCAACTCCCTGACAGCATTGACTCCCATAGCTATTGTAACATATAAACTCCAATACAGGACTCTAACATCAACTCCCACCTAATGTGTACTGTACACAACATGAAACTCCTGTTTGCAATGCATATAACTGCCAAACTGAAATTTATCTGGTAATCATCAACTTTACCTAACAATGCAAAGTAACATACACTTGGCTGACTTTATATCTGGGAGCTTGAAAAAAGTATTGTAAATTGTACTTAAAACCAAACAAAATCGAAACTGTTTATTCACTGTACACCAAACTAAAAATTAAAAAAACTATTAAAAGGACAGGATAGGATCAATGAAAGTAAAACATGTATAATGCTTTTGAATTTGAAGTCAATATTAATAAAAAGGTCTAACTTTTTAGACCTTTAGTCCATGTTTACGAACTCCAGTTCTAGCATTCAAGTAAGAAATCAACAATTTATAGATCTGTTAACATTGAAATTACATCTACAATTTTAAACTGTGATCTGCATTTCAAATCATGAACGTATTTAACGACAGTTCTGAAATTGTTCTCATGTTCTGATCACATCATAACCGGTGAGAGTACTAGTCACCACATTCATGTTTTCTTTGGCAAATACAGTACTTTGTGCACTACACTGCTGCCAGCTAATTCCACAAGGAGTGCCAAAATGGACTGAGAAAAGTGATCAATACATGATGTGCACACACCCTGTTGGAATAGTTAGACAATACTATAAGGCAAGTCCCCAAACGGAATTAGTGGAGCAGGAAACTTCACAAAACTATTTGGGTCTTCTTGCAATTCCTACGGTACAACTAACTAACTCTATGTGGCAAAGCAATGCTCTACAGATGATTGCACTAGTAACAAACAAGCTATTCAAAGGAGGGGTGGTAGCAAAAATAAGTTTGAATGGACCAACACACAGATAAAATGGTGTCTGAATTTATGCTTTAAAAGTAATAAACTGTGGGGGATCATACCATACAGGCATCATAAATTTGTTAATAGATTTTATTATGAGACCTCCAGCATATAAATATATATATATATTTATTAGGTCTTACTGTTGATCATGCTTAATACCATTAAACTAAACAGACTGGAGATCTGGTACACTAAAACTTCCTTAAAGTTAAAAGAAGACTGAATGTATGTACAGTAGATTCTGTTGACCATGCATTTCTTAATTTTATGAAAGTAACGTGATTTCTTTACTGTTTGGCCGATTATCCTAAAGCCTTGGCTCAAGCAAAAAAGTAGACCTCTTTCCTGAGAGATATGTCAGGGATTTCCCTCTACTTTGGAGCTAACATTTGACAACATAGAAAACGACCCTATATCCTAAAGAGTAACAGCTAGGTAGAAAGATTTCTGTTAAAGTGTAATTTTAAAGTTTCCAATGCATATTTGTCTAATATTTTTATTCAACAATAAACATGTTGAAAACTGGTTTACAATTTTTTTTAAATTTGGAAACAGACCAAAACGATTCACTCCCTCCCCATCCCTCCCTCCCTCTCACCCCCACCCCCATTAAATAGTTCAGTCTTGTTAAAATAAAACATTCAAGCAAAGTTAAAATATCTGGAACCCTTTTTCCTCAAGATATATTAACCATAGAAGAATTTAATTAAACCAAAATGCACTACTTTAGTTGTACTCACACTATTAAAGCAGTAGGATAGCACATGTATCTATGTGCAACATGTTTGTACCTGAGTTAATGAGTGGTAGATAGGCCATCCCAACCTATTATTTTGTAATCAAGTTGGAAATGATATTATAGTTTTCCACAGGGTTTCATACATCTAGGCAGGAGGTCACCATGTGTAGGAATAGCACTAAGTAAGGCATGTGCATTCTTACAAAATGACCGATCCTCAGTGTTGTCTCATGTGACATTATGAAACTGGGAACTGACCAAAAAATAATGTGCTTTGATGGCAAAATAGACCCATTCCTCCCAAAATACGACCCTTTTTTAGTACACTTACTTGCTGTGTTTTCTGGTCTGTACTTAATCCCAGATATAACCAAAATTTCGTCACAGTTAGGTTTAGGATATTAAATTTTGAATTTCATATAGCAATGCAGAATACTTTTATACATGTGACCATTACATTGCTTGCCAAGAATCATTTACAATACACCATATATGTAGATCACACTCTGTTCCTTCAAAGATTGTATAGAAGCACAATTATTTAAGTAAGCTTCTTTCTAACAGGACATAGAGGAAAAAGATGCGCTATCATTGTGATAAGGAAACTAAGTACTGTGCAACTTGAATCATCCTTTAATGGCAATTCATACTATAAAGTTATAATCTTCTGAAATTATTATAAATGTTATGTCAAACATGGTCCATCTTCTGTAGAGTTTTCAAATAAACAAGGAGCACTTTCCTCTTTTGTCTTCATTCCATTGCTTTCCCTCCCCTCTCCCCCCCCCCCCCACCCCCCAACCTCCTCTCTGCTCTTCATAAAAGCAAGAAGAAAAAAACATTTCTGCTAAATTGAATTAAGTTCAACTAGAAAGATAATGCTAGTGTGGTAACAAAATGTGTATATAGATATGAGCAAACTTTTTATATATAGCAGTGTTTACAGGGAAGTACAATACACAATTTAATGACACTGCACATTTAACATTGAAGAACTTGTGCTAGACTGAGACTGATCTACGTTTAGAGGTATTCCTAATTTCATAATTTATATAATCACATTATTAACCATTCTTTTACTAAACAAGTTATAGTTAACAATAATCAATCTACTATACATTATTTTATATTTGTTAGTACTGGTACTTGTAGACCTATGTACATCGGAATCACATTGTTCACTTTAATAATCCTCACTTTTAAGAGCTGCCTTGTTGTTAAAGCATTCAGGAAACACAGAACAGTACAGTACACACACCTTAAGTCTTGCTTTACTACTACTACTACTACTGTGGTATTAGTCATCATAGATATATTCAAACCATTTTAGTAGAGTCACTGTGCAGCCAGTGGCAGGATAGAAAACAAACATGGCCTGTACTATTGGACTTGCCTATGCTTGGGTGGGTACCAGAACACACACACAGAATGGAACAAGGGGTTTAATGCAATACAGTATATGCTCTGTACCTGTATTATACACTGTACATTGCTCTGTTCTTCTAGTGTAGCATAGATATGTGTCACTATATTCACTAAAGTGCACATGTATGAAGAAATACATTCAGGATACAACTTTAGCTATCAGTAAAATATTTACTACAGTATAAAACTTTCTGGCAAAACATTTTTCCTTCTCTCTCTCTCTCTCTTCCACAGACACGAAATGTACTTAGAAACCAGCACTCAAAATTCAGAGAACTCACTTCGGCAACACGCACCAAATGCAACAACACTACTTGATGTATCACACTCACACGCAGAACCACTTGAATAATACTCGCTTATGCAAATGGCAGCATTAGATGGAAAGATATCCAGTAAATTCAACAACATTACATTTTACTAAGTTAAGAACAAAGCTGAATCTTGTTGGAGGGCGGGGGTGGGGGGACCTGGGCTTGTTGAAGCTGACTCCCATGAAGGGGGTCTGGGGGTAGGAAAAAGACGATGTTAAATGGTACATTCCATTTTTTTCATTCCTTTCCAAATTAGGTACAAGTTGGGCAAAACACAAGGTTATACTAAAAACTACTACACCACCCATTCCCATGGAACCATACCTGCACTGTTTAACCAGCATAATCTGGACAGACAACTACTCTTAGCATAATGAATATTCAAACCAAGATTCCTACAGTCATTACCATTCAAAACTATTAACTTTCCTACAGAAATCCTCACCTCTCACTTTATGAAAGCTACAGTACTTAAATTCAGTTTTGCATAAAAACTCTTCAAGCTACTGATAATATTGTTAATTAATTTTGCGAGCATCACCGAAACATCATGAAAACAGTAATTGTTTATGTAAAGTTAATCAAGTAGATGAAAACAGGCTGACAGCCTGACACTGAGCATTCTCTCATCAAGATATTGCTCCGTGAATAAAACCGATGTTATCGAAGTGTTATAACCCTCTGACCTGCACCTTTTCTCCTCCAGTTTATACCCTGGTACTTCACCCTTTAGAATCAAATATCAAAGTAAAGTATGTACAGTACATATATACACAGTAACACCAACTGTACCTCAAACCATTCTTACCAAGATACATAAAATTTTACACAGAGTTGGGATCAAGTCCCACTCGTCGTTGCCAGTCTTTATATTTTGGACTGTACCATTCCATAAGAGGTTGGCGTCGAGTTTAACAACGGCAAAAGAACGGCCTATGTAAGGGATTAATTACCATATATATTAATTTATTAAAGTTTAAACAGGTTAGGGATGTGCAGTGTCGTTCTCAAAATAATTTAAGAACGACAAACAATGACTGTTTTAGATTCTACACAAACACACAAAACCCTTTTCTTAATAGTGAAACGTACGGTACAGCGACAGGCCGGAAATAATCGCAGAGTTGCCCAACATTCAGCTCTCCAACTTTAAAGCTAGTAACAATTCAAGCTTGTATGATGTATGAGGCTTGGTCCATCTAATACTTAATAATTGTTGATTGCACTACAACCTAGTCAACTCTGTTTTAACCGAAATATGAAGTCTCTGACAATGTGGTTTGGTTCACCCAAGTTATTACCTAAATTTGGCTCTTGTCAAATTCCTCGATGTTTACCACAATGCATATACTGCACAATGCAACTGCAGAGTTTGTAAAATATTGTTTCAATCCTTGAACACTAGTTAGGCTACTGGCATAATATTCATGATGGACCAAAGCATGCATCTCTGCAACACGATATGAAGAAAGTTATTCAAAAACAAAAAAAATTAAGTTTCAGCAACATTTTGCAGTAAATGAGGCTGAACCTACAACTCCCATTGCATAACAGTTTCATTTAATCTCTCCAAATCAAATCAAGGCGAAGCTTTCAAAAAGCGTACCTTTTTTGTCTTACATGAGAATACACAACAAGAATTTCACTTCGTTCCAAAATTGTTGCACAGTTCTAACTGACAATGTGCCCAGAAGTAACCAAAAAATTCACATTTATCAACATATTGTCACAAGATGGTCGGACATCACCGGTCGTGAGATGAGCTGTACTGACAAACATACAAATACAGCACTTGGTGTAACCTAACTTTTGACTAGGCCTTTAAGTTTAAAACAACCACCTGCAGCATAATTCAACAAATTAACTCTGTTGCAAGGCAATATTGCACATTATTGAAAAGTAGTTTAGATCAGAAATTAAGCATTCTGAACACTAACAAATGTGAGATAAATCATGTCCAATGTAATACTAATATCTGATGCTGGCAAGATTTAGATGTCTACTCAAATCACAGGCAGTAGGCCTAAGAACAAGTAGGTTAGTGAAATAGCAACATCCCAGCCCTACTCTATAGCTGTAGGAATCTATATTATAATTAAGGCAGGTTTGTAAGCTTGAAATATTTTGTACTAAACCTTACCTTTAGGATTAACTTAGACTATTTTTACATGTCACAAATTGGAAGTAACAGTTGTTTGTGTACACACTACAAAAGCTGGTCAAACATTTAGCTTAGGCCTAATGATAAATTGTTTTCGTTTTCTTCTTCATCTATTTTGCAGTGGGTGTGTCGTTAGTATGTTTTCAATGGTTTGGCTCATGTGGTAGAAACGCTAATTAAATTATGTAACAACGAATACATTCTCAAGGTCTGGTTAGGCCATTTCTTGAATATGAACAAATTCCGGAAGTTAACAGTAATAACACTAACTCAGGCATAAGTTAGGCCTACATCAACCATAGCATTAGGATACGCCTTCACATTTACACCTCTTTGATGACGGCTGCCTAAATATTCCCTGATTTCAATCATACGTTACAAACACTTGTACAGAGGTAATTAGCCATGTTATCCTTACCCATTGATGAAAACTTATGTGACTGTCATACAAATACAACCCAAAGAAGTAAGCCGAAAATATTAGTCCAAAGCAGCGACGTTGTTTGGATTAGGAATAGTGCGTCAGTGGTATATTTTTTTAGCAATAGTCTACGTGTGTTGAAGACGCAAGTGAAGCAAGCAATACTAAGTTAGTACTATTAGTGTTACGAATAATCTGTACAGTGTACTGAATACATGTGTTGGGATAGATATCCATACAAACAACACACTGGCGTTGTAATACCAGTTTCTTACTGGAAAGGTGGAAAAGGTACAGCTCCCTCTATTTGAAAACTTGCCAGAATTGCGCACCCATACTCCATAGCCTTGGAAAATTACATGTTTCTTCGTTACCTTTCTCTTAAATGGATAACGAAGTCTAGATTTAAAACAGATCTAGATTATTGGAAAGTATATTACACAATAATGTTTGATGCCATACAGGGACAACGAAAACTATCTCTGTACGAAATGCTACTGTGACAATTTAGTGCGCGATCGGTGTAATGGTGTAAACAGGGAATCATTCTGAGGACGGCTGAAATGCAATTGAAAGGGGTCGAAATCTGCAATGTGATCAAATTTGCTTGAATTCATCATTGAATTATTCAATAATCCCTTCTGCTCATCTTTCTTGTTTTCGCACTTGGCACATAGATGTCCAATGTAGTTTTGGGTGAGGTCAAAGGTCATTTTGGGTCAACAGAGGGCAGTTTACAAATCCCAAGCAACTAGTAAAGCCTGATCAAGCTTTTTATGTGGTATATAGGTCTGCCGCATATATAGATTAGGATCAGAATAGAGCTATGGAGATAGGTCAAACGTCATTACAGGTCAGCAGAGGTCAACGTCTGAACATCTTGTAAATAAGATAACTCAAAAAGTGCAAAACTTGATGAAACTTGATTTGTAGTATTAGGTCTGTCTTATGGAGTACACGATCCATATTTGTTTCTAAGGGAACAAAGGGTCATTTTGGGTCAACATGGGGCAAGGTCTGAAACCTTGTAAGCATTTTAACTCCAAAATTGAAGCTCGGTTAATCTTGAAAATATGGTTGTAGGTCTGTTTTAGTGAGTAAAATATAGTCCTATTATTTTTAGGGGGGTCAAAGGTTATTGGGGTCAACAGAGAAACTGGGAGTTAATATGCTTTGTTTCAAGATCTTAACTTGTATTATATTCATTAATAATAGTGGAACTTGTTACCAAATACTTGCCGTATATTTCTCAACGCCCTCCACTGTCCTCGTTTCCCACCGGCAGGCCCTATAGAACTATTGCAGTTCGTCTGTATAGGTGTTGGGAAATTCAGTAATATTAACTTTCAAACAAAAACAAGGGTAAAGTAGCCGAGTCGATTGGTAGGTGATGAAAGGGGGAAGTGAATGTTTCACAACTTAAAAATGCGTGCCTCAATTTATTGTTACCGTAAATAATCCGTAATATATCTCTTCATTTTTTTGTATTCCTAAAGAATTATCTTTCTCGTAAATCAAAAGTACCCTTCCCATTTCAGTAAACTATAATTACCTTTTCTTTAGTAGAAAAAAGGATCGGGAGGGACACACAATTCCCCATCAAGGACCTTATACCTTTTTGGATAAACAACAACACATGTTGCAGTGCCCCTCGACGAAGTTCCTGATCCCCTCCTCACATCCTCCCTCCCCTCCTTTGCCTATCTTCAATCCATTTCCGCAGCCGCTGGGGGAAAAATTTCCTCAAAGGCCATGTTTACCAGAGTAGCAATAATTGTATGCCAAGTTCTTTTGTCAATAGCGTAAACTAAATCAGAAGTGGCAGTGACAACTAATCCCTTTTTGAGTTCTGACCAGTCACCGTGTTACATCAAGCCCTCTTATTGTATACACACATACGGTTGGGCAGAGTATGTTTCACAAATCTGATACTTAGACGCATCACACATTTGCCATGGTAACCACCGACTATCTGCGGATGAATATATAGTAAAGTAAAGGTTTTCCCAATAAATGCAATCTCTTCTGTTCAAAAATTTTGCAGAGAGCTACAAAAGTGATTTAAAAAAATCACAATCATGATATTCTACAACAAGTTTATGAAAATTGGGGAGTCTTTCCGTCAAATCTAAAGGGCCTATATTCTCTCAGCGGTGTATGTTTGTTTTATAGATTTCACTTTCTCCTCTACTTGTGCACCTGTCGCCACCGTCCCTGGGCCTGCGTACTGTACACGTACAACGAAGTGTAACATATATTGGGTCTTTACAGTATAGGTACAGGCCACAACGATGTTGTTTTTACTGGACCATTTTGAAGTCTCGATTTTAATTTTGATCGGATACAGACAAACCATCTTTTCCGAGAATAAATCGACATAGTTTAAACTTTATTATGGAAGGTGACGGTGGCAGGCAAGAAAGTCCGGGAGCAGACGGAGGTCCGAGTGCAAAGGAAGCGAATAAACCTGACTCTCCGAAACCGGACACTGAAGTTGCTCCACCATTGATCAGCTCTTCAAAACGTATGCACTTTAAAAATATGGTCATAACTTAGGCGTTAGTAAGCATCTTGCCATAGCCACAAGAGTTGCTGAATCGTTTGAAAGCCTTACTTAGACTAGGTCTAGGGTGTGTAAGACTGTATGTAGCCGGGTGGATGAATTAGGAGGAATATGGGGCATTTTTCTTTTACAGATTAATTCCTCAAGTTGATATCTCATTTTTGCAATGAGTTTCTCATGTTCACATTGATACTTTACATTACCTAGCCTAGGCCTAGCCCTATAGATATTAGTAATCAAATAATAAAAATCTAAAATAAATAATGAAATTTCCTTAAGTGCACCATAATATACATACATGATACAGTACCTAGCCTGAAGTATTGTACCTATCTTAATAAATGCCTTAGATGCAAGATTCATATCAGAACTTGTCATCTGAAAAATTGTACACCATCTTTGGTTGCCTCCTTGTTCATACGTAAAGGTCAATAGTATATAGCCCTCTGTTTTATTTTGCCAAGAAATGGCACAAGTGTTTTCCTGCCAGATGTTTTTCATGCACATATTACTTCCTCAGCCGTGAGGAGTACTAGATCCTTTAGACAGTAAAATGTCTCAGACTTCAGAGAGGATAAATACTTAAGTTAGTACCTAGGATTTTTAACTTGAGTAATAACAACATTTAATGACATGCTCATAGCTTGCACTCCAGTCTTGGTAATATCAGAAGCTTCAAATCAAAGTTCTACTAATGGATCAGTTTGGCTGAGGGAAATAACATTAATGTAGGCTACTACCATATGCATAGCTTACCATTTTATCATGTAAAACGGTGCAGGTATATTATATATTTCATTTGTTTATCTTAGTGACCACAATATTCCTAGATAATGCTTCTAGGGCTAAACTGACCATGTTCAGAAGTTTTAATTTATACCCTCTTCCTGGAATGTGTACACATGGTACTTAAATTTGTGAGAAAACCTTTGTGTTCTTTCAAGTTGTCATAGTGATGCAGTATTTCACTAAATTTTGGCACCTTCCTGGGATACTTTCATAAATTGCTTCAGCAAGTTGACTCTTTTTTTACTGCAGACCCTGTATTTTGAATGTTAGGCATGTTATTCTTATTAACAGACTGGACTACAAATGTAGACACAGTTACTTTTGTCTGTTCATTAGACAAACATGCAAACTGGATAGAGTATTACAAATTACGGACATATTTTCAGATGTTTTATTCCTTCAAGGACTTGGTTTGGAAGCCATTTACTCAGAATTTTAACATTTTCAATATTTTCAATTTTTGTATTTAATATAAAATATTGGTAATTTTGCTTCCCATTTTTCCCAACACATATCCAGCTGAAGAGAAAAAAGATGCTGATACTAAAAAGAAAGCAACCATTTCAAATGCTCAACCAACGACAACCCACAGACGTGGTGGGCCTGCTCCGGTAAGTTTTCTTAAATGTTTGTTCACATGTTGCCATAATGGTTAATGAGTTTGAGGGGAAAATTCTTAGTATGGAAACACTGTTTTTCATTGTTGATGCATGTTTTGATTAATGTTTACTGTAATCTCATCCTAATGACAATAATGATCTGTATTCTCATATATACCAAAGACAATTTAAAAGTAACTTTTCAACTACAAAAGCTTAAAAAGATCTGTCTGCACTGAGAACTTTTGAAAAACAACCAAGGTAATGAATGAGCTATCATTGAGGGGTCAGATCATACAGCTACCTATTATTTCTATTAAACACTGTACTTTACTACAACTCTGTTAGATATTTCAGTCATGTGCTAGTGCCAGATATAGTGTCACATGTCAGATATTGCTAATATCAGCCTGTGTTTACCGATATCTTATAAGTTAGATATTCAAAATTTATATCAGCTGATACTGGCTTTTGAGAATCCTTGCCCAAACATGGAAGATACATGGAAGAAACAAGTCAATTTCTTGTCAAACAACAATATCAATAGGCACATATTGAAAGTTAAGTAAAGTTTACTGATATATAAGACCAATTCCGGTAATTGTGCGTACAGATCAAAAGTGAAAGACTACTAATCACCATATTAATGTGCGGCATTCACACCTAACCATATCAAATTCAAAGTCGTAAGGAAACAATTCAAAGGCAAATTTTTCAACCTCAAAGGAGAAAATTAAATTAAACTTGCCTTGGTCAGTGCTTTCATTAAAGCAGATCTGAGTTTACAGGTGGTAAAGACGGGCAGTTGATTTTTCGACTAAATATTGATACGGCTTGATCTGAGATTTGAAATTCATTTCAGATAGATTTCAAAGACTTCAATGATCTAATGCCTCTACTTTTGTCATGTATTGCACTTGTAACTGATCAGTACATTTATTTTCTTCTATCCATCAATGTTGACAGAAAGGACCAGGGGTAAGTGTATTTTCTTTCTTTACAACTTGGTTAAACAATAGAAATCAAATGAGACCTTTTGTACTCCACAAAACACTTTCAACTTCCTTTCTTATATTATGTGTACTCTTTTACCTTTTGTTCGATTGTGATGTGTAACATGGTTAGTTTGGGCTAGAAAAAAAAACTACATGCGGCAAAAGAGAGAGATACATAGACAGGAGAAGTCCAATGACACTTTTAAAGGAAGCACATAGTCATTTCCAGTTGTTTATTTTGCCACTCTTTTGTATCCTGTTCTTCAGTGAATGTTGATAGCTGATTCATCAGCCTCGATCACAGGGTTATTTTTATGTCAACTTTTCTTATTATATTGTATATAGTGTCATATTTCTTACTTTCACTTCTAGGGATATAAAACCAGGTTCCAGACTGAGAGAATGTCAATCTCCGAGTCTAGAAGATATGTATGTTTATATTGTAGCTATACTACCCTGGCATGCTTCAACAATCCGTCCCCTGGTGCAACAATCCCCCAAATGATCACCCTTACTAACTGTGATTCATTCTATTCTGTGATCTGCTGGATTCGTGTCTTGGTCGTTTTTTTGGGGGGGCGACGCATCTATAATAACTAAGGCCTAATCGTTCTAGATCATTAAATCTGATTTTACAGGAAGGATGCAGCAAGTAATATCGTTGAAAATGAACTTGTGTCAGCAGTTTTGATTGCCTTGTGTTTGTTAACTTTGTTTTACATGTAAATCTTCAATTCCTGATTAAAATTTGACCAAGGATTTTATATTTTTATAATTTGTCCTTGAATAAACATTTAAATATGGTGACTCAAGTTCTCTCGAAACTTGTAGCAAACGTTGCAAATTTGTTAAATCCTAAAAGTACTGTAGATCGCTGATATTCACAGTGGGAATCGTGAATGTTTTTAGTGTCAGCAGAAACTTTGGAGGGTAACCAAAACATTCAGATGAAGAATATTACTGATACTTCTGAAAACAAGAAGTGTCATAATCTTGAACAAAAATAACTACAAATGTTGCAAACTGTAGCACCATTTTGAAACTATGCAACCTAAGTTATATTAAATTTCCTAATGGGAAAGTGCTACC
This sequence comes from Apostichopus parvimensis, assembly GCA_000934455.1. Taxonomy (NCBI): domain Eukaryota; kingdom Metazoa; phylum Echinodermata; class Holothuroidea; order Aspidochirotida; family Stichopodidae; genus Apostichopus; species Apostichopus parvimensis. Next base: position 21,196 of record KN894757.1, read on the forward strand.
CCCAATACCCACAACATTTGCCACTGATTGGTTGATAAGATGATGAAGGGTGAACATTGGGGTCAGCAAGCAATTTTAAACAAGTATGAATATGCATGAATACCAGTCATATAGATGATTGCATCTAGTGATAACTGCATAATCTTTTACTAACAAGGAAAATTAAAATAAAAGCAACTAATACCTCATGCATCAGAATTCATTCTGGTTCTTTGCACACTCATTTACTTACATTTTAAAGGCTTGGTATGCATTGAAATGAGCATGAAGTCTTTGCCATATTGATAAAGCATACTGTACACCCTTGCTCTGCTAGTCTCCTAGCATGCAATACCATGCTGTAATGATGAAATGTTGTTGTGAACAAGTGCTTCTGCTAGTATGCATATTATCCACTGGGAATGTTATCAAAAAGAAGGTAGCTCTAAAAATGAAGGTAACAATGTAACTGTATGTTCTCATTTCTGTGGTTTTGCTACTTTACGGCATAAACAAGCTATTTTAAAAGTGATTTGTGAACACTGGAAGAGGGGGGGGGG
>KN894759.1:4367-25966 GCA_000934455.1 Apostichopus parvimensis
TGTTTATTAATTATACAGGACTCAGGCTCTCAGCATGTCTTGTGAGAGCAATTCTGGTCATTCAATTGACAGTATGAAAATGTAGTGTTTCTAGTTTTGGAAAGTACTATTCTATGTTAATAAAATAGTCCTGGTCGTAGCACAGGTGAAAGTTTTCAATTGAAGGTATAACAATGCATCTTTTTTTTCTGCAGGTACGCCGGTCTTCAGAATCTTGTTTTTCCAGAGAAAGGTCTCCGCAACACGACAGATTCCAAAGAACTCGATATCAAAGTAAGAAATTTGTTAAATGTTTAGTAGTTACACATCTGCCTTACAAATTTGATTGATGGCATTTTGAATGCAGTTGTAACAGCACCACCAGCTTGATTGATGGCATTTTGAATGCAGTTGTAACAGCAACAGCAGTTACATTTGGGTGGTGTATACAAATTAGAAATCTATTTTATATCTACAATGAAGCAACCAAACATGTTATATTAAAAGGTTATCACCTGTGGAATGTTTAATTTGGAGGAACACCTTTCTGTAACTTAAATCTTCTTGATTGAAGATACTAATTACATTCTCCTCCTCCTCGCTTGATCTCTGGCCAGGTCTCTAGCCTGATTCCAATCCTACACTGTTGTAAACCATCTCTGAAAACAGACTACTATCAGCTTCACAGTATCATACTTCTCCTGGATTTCAGCATCGGTAACGAAATTCTCAAGACCTCCGAAAAGGTAACGTTGTCTGAAATTATACCCGTTTGCCCGACGACGTATATCATCATTGGCTTGTTATAGGTTTGAAGGAAACTATTTAAACATGATGAAGGATTCATTATTTACTTTTCCATCCACCTCATTGCTGGCCCATCATCACTCCTGTTATCTAGGACAAGTTGTCAATACTTCCAATGGTATATAAGTAAAGCAGCCAGCTGCCTTTCAAAACTTAGCATCCAAAAATAATATTCCATTTCCCTCTCTAGATTCACTTAAGTAACTATTATCTATAATGTTATGAGCATATTCTGTGAAGTATGTAGTTTTACTCTTCTCCCCTCCCCCCCCCCACATACTCCCCACTGCCATTCTCATATCTCCACTTTCTTTCATTGCTTCCCCTCTGCTTTCCATCCACTTCTCAAACTCTGCACCCCTTCCTCCATTGCCCTTATTCCAATCCACTCCCCACCTGCCCTTTCCTCTCCCCCCCCCTCTCACAATGCAGTGAGCCGATAACACTATCCTTACAAGTTAACGCCATAACATATCATCGTTCACTAAGTCTGACAAGAATATAAAGTGTAGCATTGATACAACAGCCATGAAGAGGTTGTTTGCCTGAGCTAAGTGTTGGTAGTTTTATTATAGGAAGTGTCTGTTGTGACATTAACTCAGTAAAGAAACCACATGTTCATCTGGTGGTCATGTACGTCTACAGCAGGAGATGCTACTCTTGAAGAAAAACAACCTTCTGTTTTCAGGATTTCAGATAATTTAGTTATCACCCTGTTTTTTTATTTTTTTAATGCATTAATTTTAATGCTCTGCCTTTAATTTTTTAATATTTTTCTTTGGGTCATAAATTACGCAGATGGGCCTGGAACAGATGATAAGGAAGCTACGTGAGATGGTCGGTGAGATCCGAGACGACGCACACTCCATGGCCAAGTCTCAAGTCAAGTCTCTGATAGTTCGCACCGCAACCAAACTGAGTTTCATGACGCAGGCAATGGTCACGAAAGAAGTAGGTCTCCAGTATCCTTTAGAATCTGCCAGATTTCATCCCTTGTGGGAAACAGTCTCATTATTGATGAGAGGGAAGGGGTCTGTGGCTTGGAGAGGGGGTAGAGGAGGGGGAGAGGAGTAGCTGGGGATAACTCACATTCAATGAACAAATCTCAGGTGAAGTCACTGATAGTTCACACTGTAATCAAACTTAGCCGAGTGACACAACCAATGGTCACAAAGGAGGTAGGTATCAAGTGTCCTTAGAATGTCCTGTTTTGAACAGGAATTTATTAGGTATAGGAGAGGGGAGTGAGTGATGGGGTCGTAAGGGTGTCGTAACTCACACTCCTGTCAAGTCCCTGATAGTTGCAACCAACCCGAGATTTACCAACAGACCTGATTTTTGATGACACAAGCAGTGGTCACAAAGAGGTAGACCACTCCTCTTTAGCACCTGCCCAATTTTCTTGCCTTTTGTGTACAGCAATTAAAGAACAGAATAGAGGGGGGAGGGGGGGGGGACTGGTAAAGGGAAAGTGTTCTAGGTACTCTTGTAAATGAACCAGTAAGACAAACCTAGTTGTAGGTTGCACAGTCTTGCAAATTAGCATTTCTATCTTCAAAGCATCTCATGTGAAGCTGTAAGCTGATTTTCTCGGTCAGTTCTACCATTGCTGTCTGCGTTAGTTTCGGGTTCGAGAACAGATTCCAGTCAAGAAGTTGTATTTGTGCAACTTTGGAAGAACATCATATTTGTTGGATTGGTGTGTAAGCCTCCCTTCAGTTATGACCTTTGCAAGGCTGTGCATAGTTGAAGATGATGTCATCTCATGAGAGAAATAAATCCTGACAATATTTCATGTACGAACATGTACTATCATAACTCGAAAAGCTATTTAGAGAGAAGAAGGTTGTTTCGTTTAGTTCTGGAAGAACCAAAGTAATAACCCTTTGGTGGTGTGTATTCTCCTTCTTTTAAAAGGCAAGTCTCTTCAGTTTCTTGAGAACCGAGAACGGGGAGAGTTTGGGCGAAGAATACGAAGAACTACCGGAGCACCACATCTCATCTCAGACGGATGCTGCGTCTCTTCCATCCGACGACGACAGCACCGTCGAGATGGAAGAGGAAGAGGATGCGCCGTCCATGGAGGAGGAGGATGGAGGATCAAATGAGGCGGAGAGAGAGACAGCTACGACTGGAGATGCAGCAGACCTGGAGACCGGGAGAGATACGATACAGAACCAAGAAACCCTCAACGTTAGAAAGGTCAAGGCCGAGGTCGCCGAGACCTCGACGTCCAAACCAAGCGACTCCGATCAGACCTCGATGGGTGTCGACCGGTCCAAGGGAGACATTGATAACAGCACAGGTCCAAACGATAAACAGACTGCTCAGCCGAAGGACAACTCGAAAGAGACAGCTCCGACCGTGTTGGTTGCGGAAGAGAGACACTTGGAAGAAAGATGTCGTGTAGGTCTGCAGCCGAGTCTGCCCCTGATGCGAATCAAAACAGAGAGAGTCGAAGTAACCAGAGTTAAAATTGAACCGCCGGACAGTGTGAGATCAGAGATCAGGCCAAAGGTCACAGAAACATGTGACAAGGTCATTGACCTCACAGAGTGTGACCTTTCAGATGATGATGATGTAATATTAATATGCTTGGATTGAATAGCTCGTAGGAATATGCGTTTGTTTTCAGATAAGAGTCGATTATTAGTTGAACTTAGTGAACAGAGAGTGAGGGAGATTCAGAATGGATCTTGGGAGGGATGCGAGGTCAGTAAATGTGGATGGAGACATCGGTAGACTCCTGTGTAGGATACATAGAAATGTATGGAATGCATGAGAGAGGCAAGAGGCAGTAGATGGATGGATGGGTGGAATCCTTCTCTTACAGTCCAATGCAGTTATGGATAAATTTGTCCCAAATAAAAGCAATGTGGCATGGAACACAAGGGAGTGAAGTGGGGCACTGCAGATGGAGGGAAATATGGATAGAATCCTCCTAATAGTTAATGCAGTTCTGGATTCATTTGCCAGGAAGGAAATGAAAGAGGCATAGAATAGAAGAAAAGGGTGTGATGCAGTATACTTGAATGGAAAGATTGGTCAAATCCTACAGCTATATAAAACTGGGAGGTTTAGGGACAGGTTTGCTTTGAGCGGAGAAGAAAAATAAAACAGGACAAAAACAAAACAGTTTTCTGTTGCTTACGTTTTAGCATTGTGTTAAAACCAGAGAGAGGAATAGCATGCCTGACTGGGTATGAGGAATGATGATTAGATTAATAAAGGTAATATAGGTTACTGGATTAATCAGGTAATATAGGTATTACAGGAGTTATAAAGGTGTAATATTGGTAACTGGATTGATAAATGGTGTAACGTAAGGTAGCTGGATTTATAGGGTAATGCAGGTAACAGGACTAATAAAAATTAACATAGATTAGTGGGGTAGTAAAGGTAACTGGACTAATACAGTAATATATGTAACTGGACTAATAAGGTAATATATGTAACTGGACTAATAAGGTAATATAGGTCACAGGATTATTAAGGTAATATACCTAAATGGACATTCAGACATCTTCCCTTTATTAATCTTCCATTAAGCTCTGAGTGCTTTGTAATAGTTCCAAATGATTACCTTTCAAATGATTGTTTGCAGTAGTATCATGGCACCCATAGAGACCTATTGACCTCTCTCTCCCCCCCCCCCCCCCCCCCCCCCCTCTCTCTCTTGAATGAACCTGCTTTTATCAATCAATACAAAAAGTCGTAAGTTGCAATAACAAAAAAAAAAAGAAATATCAACAGAGATTTATGTGACAAATTATATTAAGTAACACTAGGGATAAAACTATATGCCAATAACTTTCATTTGTTTAGTATTCAATATTATTTCTACTCTGTTGTTTGTTAGTTTGCAGTACCTTGCCATTTGGAACTTGTTCTTAGTAAAAGAAGTCCATACCTGTAGTGTACAATAAGTGTTAATGCTGGAACTATTTGAACATTGGGATAGGGGATTATAGAAGGATTTTTTGTTGGGGGGAGGGGGGGGGATGGTGGAGGGGTGTTGGCTGATGTAGAATTTTGCTTTTGGTTTCTATACCCGCTTCAGCTAGCAGTGCGTGCAGAAATTACACCTGCCCCCTTCTCCTCTGCTAATGTCTAGTTCTGTGTGGTAATGACTGTATAAATAGTGCATAATCTGTCACTAATGATTCGTATTTACTTTTTTGAGAACGACTCATGTTCATTTTAGGTTAATGGCACTAGTTATTAACTTTTGTCACGATACCAATACCGCAGCTGTGATATGCATATATTGGTGGATAAATTATCCATCAGATATCAAGACTTCTTCGTTTTAGTTTCTTGCCTTTAAAGAGTCTTTCAAGTTTTTCATCTTCTAACATTTTTGTCACAGATTGTACCCTGTAGCTTTGACATGTAGAATAAGTTGGGACTCACAAGATTTTATCTCATGACCAAAAATATTCAACGTTGTACTCCTAGTCGTGTTTTTTCTTCTCTCCTTTTATTCGTTTTTAATTCAAAGCTACTTTTGATGCATCTTTGAAAGTTCTCTCAAACCATTGGCATGAATTTCGGTCAAATCAAGGACAGAAGTTTCTGTGTGCTTCTTGGCAAACATCATGTGGCTAGTTTGGGTAGCCATTTTGGGGTTCAAGAAAAAGACATTGATGTAGGCTTGTGATTAAGGTAGAATCATTTTGTGAAATAAGAGTCTCATTTTGTGACAAGTGTCTCATTTTGGGACATAAGTGTCTCATTTTGTGACATAAGTGTCACTTTTTTTGACAAATGTCTTATTTAGTGACATAAGTGTCACTTTTTTTGACAAATGTCTTATTTTGAGACAAGTCTCATTTTGTGACATAAGTGTCTCTTTTTGACAAATGTCTTATTTAGTGACATAAGTGTCTCATTTTGTGACATAAGTTTCTCATTTTGTGACATAAATGTCACATTTTTTGACAAATGTCTTATTTTGAGACAGAAGTGTCTCATTTTGTGACATAGGTGTCTCATTTTGTGACATAAGTGTATCATTTTTGTTTTCCGTTCATTATCATTCCATTTGGTAGCTGCCAAATTCTGTCATTGCAAAGTTCATGTCCTTGATAAGGTTTTCAGAATTCTTATTGGTTTTTTGGGGTTGATTCAAGTAAATTTGTGTGATGTAATCTATTCTACGTTTTGTTTTGTACTCCTTCAAATTAGTCTAGCAGTTAATAAACTAACTAATAATCCATGATTGAAATTGTTTATGACATTGATACACCAATGTTTTTCTCTTTTTGGAAAGTTAAATCCTGTGATCATAGCAAATAAACTTTAATGCATAAATATGAATTTTAGCTGAAAGGAGAGACCAGATCAAACTTATATTTTAGTTGTAGGTTTAAATTAGGACTAGCATCAGATCCAAAAAATTCATTATGCAGGACTTTTTTGCTTCATAGGTGACTGTTGCCATTACTCAGAGAATTAGAATTCCATTGAGCCTTGATTAAGTAAAAAACCCTTCTTTACCTTGACTTAGATGTGGGTTTCTTTTTTAATCAAATTTATAGGTTTTGTTATGTTTATGCAGCAGTTTGGTTCAAAGTCAAACAGTTCTGTTTTATAATTGGGAACTGAAGGGGGAAAAAAAGAAAAATTACAAATTCAAACTATGCAATGTTTCACAAATCTAAGGAATTTATTGATCAGCTATAGGTAGTGACTTTGCTTTCACGTGCGTATCAAAATCATTCTTAACGATGATGAGAAAGGCAAGACTTAAGCAGGTGGTCGTGTCTTAAACGCAGTTTTCCTTGCATGTATATAATCGTGTATGAATGTAACGGGAGGAGCTTCAAGGGATAACAAAGTCTGAAATTTCAAAAATCATACAATTCAAAATTTGTGAAAATGTATCACATTGGTCCATCTTCATAGCTTCTTTCCACTGTTGAGATAAAAATAATAGATTGCAGTCTCTTTAACTTTATTTGTTCAATGCATTGACCGATTCCCTTTGATGAATATACATGGATGACACAATTACTGCTGTTTTCCTTCAAATATTAAATGATTATTATACCTCAAACAATAATTCAATTGTGTGACTGCAGATGCTATTCCAATATTTTATTATGCTGGTAAGGTATGATGAAGTTATTTCAAAGTTAAAACATTCACTTCCGAGTCGTAGAAGGGTGGTAGTTGCACAATTATCATAATTATATTGACCTATGCATGACCTCGTCCAAATAAGATCAACTGCAACATTTTTATATATGTCAACTTCGGAGCAATTAAGCTGTTGAGATATAAGTTGGACCAGTGTGTTCCGTTTTGGTTGCGTATAACTGTAAACATAGTTGTTTTGTTTAGACTTTGTTATCCCGTTATAATTAATAATAATAAAAACTTATATGATTTTTGAAATTTCAGACTTTGTTATCCCTTGAAGCTCCTCCTGTGACATTCATACAGGAGTATAGACATGCAAGGAAAATAATATTAAGGAATAATAAAATTAAGAAAGCTTTAGTGGAAGTACCAAACCCTAATTTTGTGAAACAATGTAAGTTTAAATGAGAAAGGTAAACAGCTTCTCTGAAGAAGTATCTAGTAGACTTTAAATGTTTCTATGTTGTATATGCCTTAATTGTATGCAAGACTTGATTTTTGTAACAATTTTTATGTTATTTTTCACATTTGTTTTATAGAGATGAAGTAATCTGTTATTTCTGCAAGTTCATGTATCTGTAACTTGATATATAGGTCTGTATTTTACATTACACAATATTATTTCCACCCAATCGCTGCCTTCCATCATGAAGAAGCTATTTTTTTTGTTACTATTGTATGTACATATCTTTGTAGCCTGTGTCATTACCCAATAAACATCACAGCAATGAAATGATTATCCTCTTATGTTTATCTCGTCTCGTCAAAGTAGAGGTAGCAGTCAGGGACCGTCGGTCGTAGACAAGTCTTAAGATCAGATAATTTTTATCAATTTCCTCATGTCTTTAATACTGTTCAGTACAGCTCTTAAAATTTCTCTCCGATACCCGCGAAGATGAAACCCTCTCTGCAACAGAGAAAGGTTGAGAGTGCCATCATATCTGAATGTCTAGAGGTGCTAAATTTGTCAAAATAAGCTCACACAAGGGGAAAACCATGTTTGGGTGAATGTGGACTTTTCCTTTGGGGGACCCATTTCTATTGCTGCATCGGGGGCCAGCTTGCTCCTTGTTATGCCACTGGTGCTGGATAGTGAAAAATTTGCAATGAAGAACTTGAAGAAAGTGCAAAACAAAAACAATACTCAGTTTACTCAAAAATGCAATTTTGTGACAGTATTGTGTATTGATGTTAGAAGCCACTCCACATTTGAAACAAGCATTTAATTGTACAACAAAAGGTTCTGCTTATTCATTTCAATGATAAAAATTTACAGATTTTTGTCTTGTTTTCTTTTTGATAAGCTTAACAAAAAAAAAACAAGAACACCCTGAGGGCAGTGATAACTGCCTTCCATCTTTGACTCTGTTGACACAGAATATATTGTATAAATACTATATTAAACATACTTGTCATTATGTAAATTAGTCCATGGCACAAAGTACAAACTACACTGCTGTCATGACAAACATGGTGGGTAGGGAGCAAGTGGGGTGGGGAATAAGCCCCCCCCCTTTGCCCTTCTCATTTGGCTACACCTGTCCCAGTGCCTCAAATAGCTCTATGCACCTTGGGATGGTTGGGGCAGGAGGGAGAGAGAAATCCTTTCTAAAGGTCATCTGCAATACACTGGTAGTAGAATTTCTTGAAATTTATAAATCAAGTTTTACCTAGATGTTATGAAGAGAACTCTTAAGGCAATAACATCAGCTAGAGGGTGACTTCTCCCCCATTACCTACGACCTAATCGAATCGACCCCCTAGGACTACCGATGCCCCTAATAGTACCTCCCACTTGTAACTACTGCCACTCAATACCTGAGATTAAATGCTTCTAGTTTACTAATCCATTCCTATTGCTTAAACACAAATCTCAGTTGCTTCGATTTCTGTTTCATTTTTTTTTGGATGAAGGCAAACAATTTTTAGCTTTTAGGGTTTACTAAATGATATTTCTTTTTACAATAAATCTCAAGTTTATTGTCTGGCCGACTGACATTTTATGCCATGCATCAAGAATAACAGTTTCCCTTGAAAAAATAACCCCCAAACTGTAAAGACAAGGAAGAAAGGAAAAAAAACATCAATTTTAAGGAAAAATAAATATAGATTAATAGAGAGAAAGGAAGGGGGGGGGGTGGAGGAGGGCCAAAGAGGGCACTAAATGCTAGGTTTCAACATTAAGTCTGAAAAGAGATAAGAATATCAGGCATTAAAAATAAAACTAATTTTTAGTAACTTTCTATTTTTACTGCATTATGCATATTTGTAAACATATTTTACAGCCGTTATCAATGTTAAACCGATATAATGGATTCTAGGTAAATGTTATGATTAGAGTTGTCACTGGCCAACTGTCCAAGCTGTGGAATATTTGACCCCCCTTTTTTTTTTCTTATGACAATTGAAAGTTTCAACTGCCACTATGACCCTGGAACTAACGAGTACTGACTATTACCTTACATTTACTACTAACTTAATACTTCTTGATATCTACATGTTATTGCATCCTCACCCTAAAGGCATTACGATTTTTAAATTCAGATCGAGAAGAGGGGGAGGAAGGGGGTACGGATGGGGGATGGGGGAGGGTGATGGTACAGAATAAGGGGGTGAAGAAAGTATTCCTGTATGATGACCAAGGAAGCCATCAAAGAAATTGAAAAAAAAAAGAAGTATAATGAGAAAGAGAGAGAGATTAATATGAAACTTAAACAATTTCTTGCACAGAATTTTTCCTTTTGCACTTGAGGTATTAATTTTTTTTTCTTTTTATGAACGAATAATAAGCCTCTAAATTTTAGAGTCAAATTGTGCTATGTATATCTATTGCTGTTGATATTCAATATTTGAATCATTCCCCCTTTTATTTTATATTAAGGAGAACCACCCATCGGTATCATCCTATTGGATAGGGTTTGTGGGGATGGTTGGAGGGTATAGTGTCTCACTGTACACATGGTATTGTGTGTTCGAGATTTAAGATACTTTGATAATTTTACACCAAATAAACTTAACTTGCAGATGACAATAAGCGGTAGGTTTATGCCCCTTCAGTTTTCTCTTTTTATATGATGAGCGATTTCGACACGTTTAAACAAAATCATGGTTTTTGAAATAGTTTTAGGGATGGGAAGAAGTGAAAAGTTAAATGAGACCTGCTAAGATTTGTGCCCACCCTACAAAAATAAAGTAAAGAATAAAAGATTTTCTAAAGTTGAACTATCTTGAAGAGTGAACTTTTGATTGCTGACATTGCTAGTCCCTAAAAGAGTTTGCCAAAAAAAAAAAAAAATGGCTATTTAATGTGAAAGAAGATAAAAAATGAACAATAGAAGGGCAGTCTAGGAAAAAGAAAAACAAAAAAAAAAGCTCTGTACCGATGAGGTATTCTAAAAAACGTTCTCTGTCCTACTGTGCTGGGAAATTAAAAATTTAACCCGAAAATTCCTTCCTGGGTAAGATACTGAAATAAATATAAAATTTCAACGGAAGCTATTTCCAAACAAAACTTACTTCTACTATAAGAGCATCTATGGCACGACACCTTTCAGAGATAAATATAAACTAGAAAGTTTGTTTCCAAAATGTGTGAAAGATGAATGAAATTCCTGGCAGCCAAGTAAAACCAAACTATGTTACGTGTTTTAAGATTAAAGAATGGGAAAAGTACTCTTCGTGGATAACTAAAAGGAGCATATAAACAAAACAAAAATTGTCCACCTCTGTTGTGGGACAGCTCTGAACATTAAGCAGTGTTCAGACCGTGTACGATATGGCATAAAAAAAAAAGCTGTGTTCATGCTACGTGTGATGAGTTAATGCGATTAGTTGATGCAATAAATGCGACACCGATGAAAATATTTGTTGTCACCTCTCATGCAACCAACAGTCATGGTGTAGACCTTACAGGCCTCCATTTTGGGCATCACGTGTGGTGGCAACAGTAAGAAGTGTTGAACACCTTGGATGAAATTGAACTAGTTATTGTCGCTCTGCTCTACATATGGAACAAACTTTGTAGCATATGGACATTACGTTTGTGCTCATAACAGGATTACCATCGGCCAAATCAAAATATCGTCGGTCTGACACTCATTTATCATATGACAAAAGTTGAAAATATGTTTTAGAGCACCGCATGACCTGTAGTGTGAATGGGCTCATAAACTTACACAGTTTTCCACCATTTTTATCGTATTTGTGTCGTGCCAAACCTTGTGGTTGAACGAAAAGAGTGTGAACAGGGCTTCACCCATAGAAGACTAATTGAAATGAAAAAAAACACCACTTGGTGGGCAGAGGAAGTTCTACTTATTGCAGAAAATAGTTATACTGATTTCCAGAGGATAGATAGATAGATGAGGGGGCTATGCTGAAATATTCTACCTTTAAAGACATGTAAGGGTAACCTCAAATGCATTCAATACTATACAATGCACTCTCGGTACACTCGTTGATGTGAATGCCAAAGCTACCCTTTTCTTCTATATCTTTAGGTTACTTCCGCTGTATATTTTAATATCTACATCCTCAGTCAAGCCCAAACTATGTAAATCTTCAATGGCAAAAGGCAGCAAGTTTGACACAATTTGAAGTCTTAGGACAACTAGGTTGGTATAAATAATAACATAACAAAACAAACATATATTTATGGGAGTATTCCTCTTAAAACAAGAACAGTTTAGTAACCTCTCAGGAAGAAGGTCATACCCTGCCTTTGACATATCCTGGCTATTTGAAAGGTCAAATTTGGGTGGGGGGTGGAGGAGGAGGGGGGTGGACACTACATGATTTGGTGGACTCAAAAAGTAAACGTATATTCCAGGCTCGTTGTCAACCTCACGAACTGAATTAAATACTGGTCAGCCTCAAAGAATCTTTAAACCAAAAGGGAAGGTTACTATTTACAAGACTACTGGAGGAATGAGGCACACCTCCTACGGTTGAAATGGAGTGACCTGAAACATGTAACATCTATTGCACACGCGTACTGGTTTGGACTGTCCGAATCTCGGCAGAGGTACCATATTGGCTGAACATCGAGCGCAGAAAATCTGAAAGAGATTTACAAAAAAAAATTAAAACTTGAGTCAGGTTTCGATGTCAGAGAGCTCCTGCTACTAATTAAAGGGATGGCGATGAATTATCGTGATGAATTATTCAAAAATGGTTCTGATTTAATTTTGCTTCACCCGTTTCACATGTCTAGTTCTTTTCTTTTGTTTAGGAGAGGGGGGCGACCATGAAACAACCCAGTTAGACCGAATCCCCTTGTTTATTCTTCCACTCATCATGGTTGCAAATGACAGCTTAACAGACAGAGACTTCACTCCTGGCTTATATCTGTAACCCTCCCTCATTCCCCTACAACTCCATCTCTCGTACCAATTGTCTGGCTCCAGCATATCTAATCAAGAAAAATTTAATCCGGCGCATAAAACTCGTTAAGCTAATCTAGGAAAAAGAAAAACCCTGAACCTGACTGTTCCACCCTATTTATTAACTCCCTTACAAATATAAAAAGAAAAGGTTGTAACTATTGGAACCCTCGAGACTTATGTTCAGACATGACTACCAGACCATTGATAAAAGACTAATAACACACATATAGTAAAGCGACTCCATTTAACACACGTATAGTTGACGCTCTTACAATTGTTCGGTACTTGTTTTATATTGTGCTGACAATCCACTTTTTCAGACTTGTTCTTACCTTTCCACAGTTTCTGCAGTGGTGTTTTCGTCTTAGGACTGTGAAAGTTGACTTGCAAGCCAGACATTTATTGACACTGTCATCTGATACCCAAGGAGGAGGTTCTGTAAGAGATGGTAATTAAGAAATGCTGAACTACATTCCCAGTTGTAAAACTTAGGCTTATGGAATTTTAGCAAATATACAAATGGTAAATGTTCTCATATTAAACTTGTAAGCAAATTGTCTCTGTTTCAAATTCATCATTTAGTAAAGCCTCTTGATTTCTCTTGATACTAGTTTTATCAAATATACTTCGCTTGAAACACTTGTGAAACCAACCTATGATGCTACGCTCCATATTGCACTTGTATTTCATACTTGCTATGAAACCAAGGTTTGTTTGTTCCATGCCAGAATGAGATGGTCTTTAAAAGACTCAGTCTGACCTCATATCAACACATGCAAGCAGTACTGATGTAAGACGCCCTCCATGCAAGTCAAACATACACTCGCTAACAACCACACTACTTTAGTGAGGTCTACCTCAAGCACACCGCACACTGTCCCGACTGATCAAGACAGGACTCAACGCAACCCTCGTTCGCGGAAAATTGTGGACGGTGTGATTCAAGACTACGACAGGTCATCGTCTCGGCAGTTTTACATCGCATCTGCGTGAATCGACTGGCAGTCGGTAGTGTGCGGTGGGCTCAGAACAAACAAGAGAACTGTCCAGCCTCAACAAATGTGATCAATCACGTCAAAGTAACTTTGAATCGGTCTTTAACGAGAAAGGAGTCGTCCTGGGTGTCCGTCCTTCGTTTGGCAATTTTAAGCTGTGGGATCTGCACCACTATCGAAAACTAGGGCCAAGGACGGTTGAGTTGGAGTCTGGTCGTGATCAGTCAGGTAGTGTGTGTGGCCAGCTTATTATTATTATTATCATGGTTCCTTATATAGTGCAAATACTATAAAATATATATATTCATATGCGCTTATTAAAGAAAGAATTATAAAAAAAAAAATCAAGTTAATAAAAATTAAGCTTAAGTTTAATGTAAGACTTGTTTTTAAGGATTGATGGCCTATTCTGTGACTCCACCTGTCCAGCCAATACCACAAGTCTCACCTTCCATAGAGTGTGCTCTGTTCCTGGACCCGTTGCTCCTATGTCTCCTCCGTCTACTGGCCCCTTCAGCTGCTGCTGGATCTTTATCCACCCCGACGACTCCGTTGCTGGCAGCCTGCCCCGCCTCCCCCTCTATCCATGTGGAGGCCTCCGGCGGCAGGCTACCGTGATAAGTGGGATTCTCGGCGCACACCTCGAACACTGTCTTCAGGATGCCTCTCAAATCACTGGCATAATTTGTTTGCAGCTGGTCGGCCACGCCTGTGGAGAGCGAGAAAATGACAGCATGACATGTATACAGTCAATGACAAGATGACAACCATTGTCTCACATTAGAAATAAGAGAGTCATATTCATATATCTGAATCTGCCAGTCGCTTCACCATTGGTACACAATTTGAAATATGGTGAATGCTGACAATAGGAAGTTACAAACACGGATATATATATGCAAATCTAAAGTCTACAAAATTCACTGAGCCAGTGAGCGATAAGTCTATATCGAACAGGTACACAAACCAAATGATTCAATTCAACAATTGAAACATATTTCCAACTACAGGGAAAGACTGCTGAACATTCCAGATGATTTTCCTGTACTGTACTGTATGGTACTGTGATGTACTGTTTTGTACTATACTGTATTGTATTATATTGCATTGTACTGTACTGTATTATACTGTACTTTACTGTATTTTACTGTACTGTACAGTACAGTATTGTATTATATTGTACTATACTGTACTATATTGTACTGTATGGTACTGTACTGTACTATACTGTACTTTCTTGTACTATACTGTACTGTAATGTATTATATTGTATTGTACTGTACTGTATTGTATTATGTTGTACTAAACGTACTGTATGGTACTGTACTGTACTATACTGTACTGTATGGTACTGTACTATAATGTACTTTCTTAAAGTTTTTTGTACTATACTGTACTGTAATGTATTATATTGAACTGTATTGTTCTGAACTGTATTGTACTATACTGTACTTTATTGTATTATATTGTACTGTATTTTACTATACTGTACTGTATTGTATTATATTGTACTGTATTGTACTGTACTGTGCTATACTGTACTTTCTTGTACTATACTGTACTGTAATGTATTATATTGTACTGTATTGTATTATACTATACTGTATTGTATTATAATGTACTGTAATGCATTAAACTGTACTGTATTGTACTGTATCGCATTGCATTACCAAAAACATTACATTTCATGATTTCTGACCTCTGCAAAGATTCCAATTTTATTTCTGTCCTTATATTGAGCTGACAACACACCGGGACAAGAATGTTTCTTAAATAAGATGGCACCTGTAGAGAAATGTTACGCTGCCATCACAAATTGCTTGACATAATCAGCATGCAGCCAAACAGGTGCAGTCTGCACATTCTATACGTATACAGTATAGTGTTCTCCCGCTATGATCTGCATATTCGGACTACTTATTGCCTCAGTTTTGTCAGTCAGGGAGCTGAGAGCAGAGTAAAACACTAGCAGAGGGTGACGTCATGCAAAGGGAAAGCAGAAGGGAATTCTGCCAACATCCCTGCTGGGTTTGTCTCCACTCAAGCCATGATGACAGAGTTGTGTCATTAAAAGCAATATACAAAAACTTCTCATAATTAAATTTTATTATATATGTTGCAATGACAGTGTTCCATATACATGCATCCATCAAAACTCATTGCAACGGTGCAATGAGAGTGTCCAAGATATATCCAATAAAAAACAAAATCAGGATTGGGGTTATAGATTATAAATTTTTTGGAAGTTATCGTAATCGATTACTTTGATCAAAATGCAAAGGAATATTAATTGATTACTTTGGCAAAATAATCGTAATAGGGACTACTTTACAATTACAAATGATGTATCAATCAAAGTTTGCTAATATTATAGAAGTGAAGAAGACTTCAATGACACCCAGCCAAGGGTCCAAGGTGTCTTGATTTTTCTTGGTAATGGGGGTGGGGGGGGGGGTGTTGAAAGCATACAGTATTGCTGCATAATATTTTCAGCATTAACAAAGCTAGACATTTATTATATCTATATTTCTTCATAAATAAGTACTACAGACTTACATACTCATTACAACAAACTTGAATCATTTGACAAGAATTCTCATTTATACACATGCAGCTACAGTATGTGTAGAAAAAACGTTTTTTATCTTCATCTCTCTGTCATTAATTCTGGCAAATTAGTTCCGGGCACTCTGCCAGAAAACTTTGTAACCAATGACATTGGCAAAATGATAACAAAAGAGGTATTACAGTAAAATTACAACTATTGATTATTAGAATTATTTCTTACAAGTGGTTTTCAAATTCCTGTTTAAATTCCCACATAATGTAGACAATGCTGATATTCCTTACAGAAGAAGTGTTTATGAGAAGGTGATAATTGGATTAGGCTGTTAGTTCAGTTCTTAATGATATCAGGCATGTACACCAGTTAGTGATAAACTATCCATTGCACACACTCATAATTATGGAGTCTCCTTCTTTTGTTTTATATTTTGTTGCACTTTTAATAATTTTGGAATCATTTGACTCAAAGTGTAGTGTAATTGAACATTTTAACATGCCAAGTTCAGTGACTGAAAGCAGGTTTTTTTTTTTTTTCTTCACACAGAAAATAATATGTTAATGATGTAGATATTTCTCAACTCATTATCAATGTGTTATGGTTTGTTTGTTATAATTGAAAGTTCAATCTCGCTATAAATCAATAATAAACTTGTTTTTGCACAGTTACCTAATTCCAGATTTATTGTTCTAACTTTCAAAAGTATTTGTGATTTTGCAAAGTTTGCACAAACTAAAACATAATTCTCTATCCTCAGTTTCTATTTTTACTGTTTGTCTTGTCTCACATGACTCCACTCTAACCTTGCAATGTTTCTGTTTTCACTTCAATTGACCTGCAATTGTGAATTAATGCATTTCTATTTTTGATTTCCATTGCTTACCATTTTTGGCACCTACGTGTACAAATGAGCTACGATGTGAGAGTGCCATTATACCCAAACCCAAAAATATCTAAATAAAGTGTTGCAATTCCTGTGGAGTAGTTAAGAGCTCACTACATGTACAACATATGGGGATCATCTAGGCAAACATAAAAAGAGCTCAAGACGTTTATACACTTCACAAACAGTCAGAAAATTCATTTAATCAGACAACATAGTCATGATTGTAATCACGATTACATGCCCGAGTAATCTTATCGATTACTTTGATTTTAGTCGTAATCATAATTGTAATCGTAATTATAAAATTTGAAGTAATCGTAATCGATTACATTTTACATATCATAGCCCACATCCATCCATCCATCTATAACAAAACACAAAAAAAAAAAAAAAAATAAAACACGGTAGTCATAATTTACCTGATATGCAGACAAACAGACGGTGAACCAGGTCACTGGAGCTGGAGAACCGGGATCGGACTTCTTGCCTAGCTGCAATTTCCGCTGCTTGGATCGCCATTTTGATCTCCTGCGCGTCTGGATTGTCGGTCAGACTTGATTCTGAATCGCTGCTGGAGGGAATACATCCACATGTTCAAATAATGCATTTTAACACAGTTATCTCGACAGCTTTAATACCCCTTTATTATTGTCATATGACGTACACGGTGAATGATTTAGCCGGGTAACGCACCGCAAAATCACATGCAAACTTGCTGTACAAGCGCAAAGATGCATAGGGATGTTTGTACACGGAGCCATAGTATTTTATAAGAGGGCAAAAGTTCACTGCCTTCAAAGAGTGCTATGCAAAATATGTACACTAAATTATTTCCTGTATAGTATTGTATGTAATATGGATTTATATGAGACCATGATATGTGTATGGATTGACATTTCCTTTTATTTTCATTTACAGCAGTTCAACAGTTGTGATAAATTATGTAGAGGGAGGGGTGTGTCTCTTCTCATTCAGGGCTTGGATGCTAAAGTCACAAGTTTAAATATTCACCTAAACCCAATGAGGTTTCCAAGATGTAGAAGGTTCACATGTAAACAGGGTTACCAATGTCTCGGGTTGGAAAGTGGGACACTGCGTCAGTACTAACTGAAGGTCAGTCGTTGGGTCTAAACACAGTGTTATGCAGGCCTAATGTTATATACTAAAGTACTTACATCACGTAGTAGCTACATTAACGTTAGTGTCACAAGGCTTTTCCCGCCTAGCTTGTGGAGCTAGTATGTCCTCATCAATAATGGTTTGTGTGTTGAAAATGCCTATTATCATGCTTCCAAAATGGTTATGTATTGTGATGCGCACTACTACGTCTGTATTTTTTTAAAGTTTGGGTAGCGTACGAACAGAGACACATTTTTGAATGTCACAAAGACCTTAAGAATATCAGGACACTTTTAGTTGTCCAGAGGGACAATATATTTTCCTTGCAACAATGGGACAATCCGGATTAATCAGGACATTTAGTGACGGGGACGTACCTGTCATCTGATTCCCACTGGTAGTCTTGCTCCTCTTCACCGTCACTGTAGGAGCAGCAAGAGCAAGAGCTGCCACAGGACTCCACGCTGCTCCCCGTAGATCCCGTCCTGTTGGACGCTGCCGCCAGCCCTAGCAGCCCCGTGACTCTGTTCATGCCGCTGGTGGTTTGTATGTTGGACCCTGTGCTGGACCCCGACGGGTTGCGGAGCCTGAGGCGTGACCTCTGGGAAGATGTGCTGTCGGATTCCAGGGACGCGTCGCCGGAACTATCGACGGTGGCCCACATCAGGGAGTGGACCATCTCATTGTCAAAGACGTCGTGGATGGTTGTGCCCACACTATCTGTGGTGTTTAATTCTGTGCTAGCTAGACCTTTACCAAAATGAAGAAATGAATCGACGCCGTTCGGTTTGAACTCGGCAGATTCCACCTGAGGCAATTTCCTCTTTGTGTTCTTGTCCTCTCTGAAAATATCGTGGTTCTCCGTCATCTTTTGAACAATGTTTTCATCCCCCTGTGGTTGACCTATCAACCGCTCGAGGGGGGCTCCGTCCCCCTTTTCCGACCCGTCGCACGCAAAGTTATCCTGACAGGACTCGGGGGAGGTGTTCTCCATGGAACAGCAGTGTGAAGGGGTACCCAAGCCACTGTCCTCTCTTTCCACGGTCGTCCTGGCGGTCTGGCAAGGAGCACTGGCGGCTTCGACACCGTTGCAGGTCACGTCCGTCTCCGGTCTGCAATCCGGTGCGTCCCTCTTCTCGCTGTCGCTTGAAGATTTCCGCCTGGAGGTCTGTGGTACGGTTCCCTTCTTCCTACAAGAGGTGTCCACCTCCAGGGATTCCGGACTGACCACCGGCGGTTGGGACCGTCGCCGTCTCCTCTTCTGGCTGGGGATGTTGATCCCTTCGCTCTTTGCATGGCCTTTATGGCAGTATACTATTTCGGCATCGGGGATGGGGGTTCCGGACGGCGGGAGACTAGATTTCCTGGTGGCCTCCATGCTGGCAGCGCCCCCGACGCTGGCGTCGCACCAGCTTTCGTTGGCGTCGACTCTCAGACGGTCTTCGAGCATGCTGAACGACGGTACGCTGCTACAGGCGGTCTCGCACTCTGTGACAGAACTCTCCACCGGTGAAATGTAGCTTTGGGCATCGTAGTAAGATCCGCTCTCTTCGTACGAAAGTTGAAGTTCATTTAACTGCTTTTCGATATCGTCCCACGAGTGTTCATTGCTGCACAGAGCCTTCTCGAGTAGGTGGACCTCTTCCGTCGTCAGAGTCCTCAACAACTGTCTGTAGGACGACGGAATAAGACAAAATGTAAATAAGCGCTAAAACATAGAAGACTCTATCAATGCTGGAAAAGTGAATTGAATCCCTTAACATCTTTCCTGAACTACACTATAGGACACTCCAATCCTCTCCATATTAAACGACTCATTCCACATCATTAGAAGCCACAAACAGGAGACTGACAGAGAACTTACAAAGAAATTATTGAATAAACCAGTGAACTCAACCAATAGGAATATTTGACCTCAAATGACCTTTGACGGCCACAGAGAGCAATAGGGTTCTTCTACTCACTCGGATGTATCCACACCCCTAGAACTAAGTTGAACCACCATACATACTTATAGCGTTATAAAATTTACAAGCCAAGGCATCACACACACACACATGAACACACATACCAAAACGCACACACCATCACATTGATTCCTGTTGCCTCTGGAATCATATATCAATATATTACTTGTACATCAACTCTGGATATGGACAAAAATATCCACTTACCTTATTTTGAACAGCAGTTGGTAAAATGGTTTAAAAAGTTCCGAAATATTATCAGTATTCGTGTCCAAGTTCAGAGGTCCTTCTGGAAATATTACTAATCCGCTGTCGACAATAAAAAAGAGGGGAAAGAATGTCAAACCATCCCGAAAATGCAGAGAATTTTAACCAAATCAAGTTGCAAAAGTTTTGAATGGAAGTCTGCTTTTACCTTAGAATAGCTAGCCTCGGTATTGTGACCATAAGGCCCGGTTCGTAATCGTCAACCTCTTCTTGGGTCAGCAAACCGGTGGTCAGGGCCCTGGATGAGGACAAAGAATATTAGAACACAAACATGAGTAAGAGACACGGACAAAAGTTTTGGACCTTTAAACACATTCCATTCTACGACAGATTTTGGAGATTTGAAGCTTTTTTCCCCCACTTTTTATTCGATGCTATTCAAAGCTAAATTTCCATAACAACTGCAATTCATCAACACATTCCTTTACAAATAATAAAGAATTTTTATAGTATATTTTTTTCCGAATTGGATAGATTGAAGAGACTTTAATCACTACTTATTATGATTAGAGTCATTAACTTTCATTTGTTGGAAACATCTAAGAGTGTGTCATAGTTTGTTTAATCAAATTTGATATCTCCAACTTTCATTTGTTGGAACCATCTAAGAGTGTGTCATAGTTTTTTTTCTTCCAATTTTGCTATCAATTTGATTGAATCAAATTTCAAGGACAAATCTAAGAGATTACTTATAAATAGTAAAAAGGAATGGTAAACTTCTGGAGAAAACTTTACCATGACAACATCACAGACCAGCCGTTATAAACTCAAGAGATGAAGAGTTGTTATTCCCCTTTTCAAATACTTTTCAAAACATTTTGCCAAAATAGCAAATTGAATCTGATGCAGTCAATCTTTTCATTCCAGTCTCTACCAACTGGCACCTGCTATGTAACTTTCACCCAGCATGAACTTGAACTAATGGCATCTCTCACATATCCCAATTTTCTCTCTTTTTATTTCTCCCAACGATGACAGTCCAGAGGGAACCATGTATGAGCCAAAACACAATTGACACAGCTTGGTGATTAATAGCCAAACCAATCTGGAATTCTTAGATCACTTTAAGCCACAAATTATCCTGACACCTTTGAAGAAAAAAAAAAGCTGCTACATCTCCAAATCTGGGTAGCAACTTCATAATTGTGCATAGCAGTTTGGCTATTCCATAACACCCATAATTAGTTATATGGCGATACCACATTAATGACTCCCTGAATGACATAAATGAAAGGTTAACGTACATGTCGTCCACTCTTTTCTCAATCATACCAGCCGGATACATCGATCCGTTGGGTGTTACATACATATAAATAAAAGTAACTGATTTCTAGATGTCACCTTCATCTGCAACACTCACCTCTCAAGAGTCTGACAGAACATAACTATAACATCCTGAAGGGTGTCGTATTCCAGAGCACTCTTGACCGGTACCATTGCACTTACGTAACTGAGCTCAAACTCAGCAAACACTTCGTCAAATTTTTG